>CAUYRH010096666.1:0-22076 GCA_963574655.1 Perodicticus potto
CTACAGGCGCCCACCACAACGCCCGGCCATTTTTTGGTTGCAGCCGTCATTGTTGTTTGGCGGGCCCGGGCTGGATTCGAACCCGCCAGCTCAGGTGTACGTGGCTGGCGCCTTAGCCCGTTGAGCCACAGGCGCCAAGCCAATTTGAAATATTTTCATCGAATTGGTTTAACATAGCCCTCATGGCATTTTCTTAGTTATTGTGTTCAGACATTTATATTCTGCATTTAGTAAGTTTCGCCTGTACCATTCTAAGATGCTTTGTAGGGTGGTCCCACCAACTAATTTATATTTTCAATTCATGCTACCTCTTACTAGGATTCAATCATTCATTGTCTTCTCTATAAAATTATTTTAGTCTGAAATTTGATCTTCATGAGCATCAGAGACAAATTAATGACCACTTGTGAACTATCACTTATGTGTTATTTACATAAGAAGAAGAAGTAGAAGTACCAAGTACAAAGAAGTAGAAGTCTTACTCCACCATCTAGACCTTACTTGTAATTTAGCTGCTTAAATTTGGTAAGCAAGGTGGTAGGCACATTCTGTTGAAGGACAAAATAATTTGTCAAAAGTTAAAAAAATATTAGAATTAGATGTCATAAATCCTTCTATAACATATGAGCTGCAAAAGGAATTGTATAAACAATAATTTCAATGGGAATTAAAAGGTACAGGATTTTGGATTAAAAAGCTTACGGAAGTTTTTATTAAAAAACCAGAATCCATTATTCAAAGTACAGTATGTACTCAGTGTCAGCTATAGAATGATCACTCTAGTAAAAGGGGGAAACCAAAGTACCTTACAGGAAAGGGAATGGAAGTATTTAGAATTTTTTTTATATCCTTGCCCACACTAAAATTGATCTACATTTTTTTTAAATCAATTGCATGCTTTGAGATATTTTAGTAATTTAAGTTTTGGCTCCTTAAACGAGCCCAGTGATGTCTTCAAATTTGAGGATGTCAGTCTCTCTCTTTCCAATTAATAAATGGAATGTAGAACATTAAGGCAATTCTAGTAGAATTGTATAAATAGGGAGATAGTCTCTAGATTTTAATCTTTTTTTTTTTTTGTTGTTGTTGTTACAGATCAGCCTGGGCTGGGTTTGAACCTACCACCCTCTGTATATGGGGCCAGCACCTTACTCACTGAGCCACAGGTGCCACCCTAATCTTTTTTTTTTTTTTTTTGAGACAAAGTCTCACTCTGTTGCCCTTGGTAAAGTGCCATGGCATCACCACAGCTCATGGCAACTTTAAACTCTTGGGCTCAAGCGATCCTCCTGCCTCAGCCTCCCAAGTAGCTGGGACTACAACTGCCCACTATAAGGCATGGCTAGTTTTTCTATTTTTAGTAGAGATGGGGTCTTGCTGTTGTTCAGGCTGGTCTCAAACTCATGAGCTCAAGGGATCCACCTACCTTGGTGTCCCAGAGTACTAGGATTACAGGTGTGAGCCACTGTGTCTAGCCAGTCCCTTGCTTTTACTGCATTATCTTCTAGCCCAAATCATCAATCCTCCTCTCAAAATGCATCACATACTTGGTAGGATCTCATTGGTTTCATAATAATTTTCTTATCATTCTATCAAAGTCTCCCAATGGCAGGGAAGAAATATTTCCAGACATAAGCATAGATCCAAATGGGGAAGGAGGGTTGTGCTTTCACATGAGAAAATAAAAATAGTCTACAGTTTTTATTTTGCAAGAATTTTTTTTTCATTTAGAAGTTCTACTTAAAAATGGACTTTTCTTAATTTAAAATGTTCACTTTAGGTACAAAGTACTCATTCCCCACTAAAGTCTATACTAAAAAGCCCAATAAAGTCTCAAATGATAAGAAAAAGAATTGCTAAAATAATAACTTACCTTGAATCCTTAAACTCTGAAGATTCCTTAAAGTCTACTCCTAGTGTTATAGCCCAATCATAGGAAATATGGCTGACGATCATGCATTAGCTGATGGTATTACTAGTTTTATCTACAGACTCTGACAGGTAGTTTTATGTTAAAATATTCTCTCTCCTAAAATGTGGGACACATAACATTCTAGATGTTACACAATACGTAGAGATACTTCTGAGGTGACCATAGAAGTGGCATACAGTAGTACTAAATCTTCTAATGAGACATTTACTGCTTTTAAGTCTTGATTATGTCAAAGAAAGCCTCAGTTTATGCTAATATGTCTATAACGCTTTTGGAAAGCTTGCTTATTTCACTAGCAAATATGAGGCCTCAGATTCTTTTGCAAAAACTCAGTGTATAGCCAGAATTTAACTGATATCTTGTTTTCATTATATTTCAATGATTATCTTATACTTAGGGCAACAGATATTGGCTTTCTCTTTATTAGAGTTATACTATAATTTCTTTTTCTTGTGAGAAGTAGAATTTTTTAATGTGTTAATATGAGGATACATATGGTTAGGTTACATTATTTGTGTTTGTAAGGTACAGTCCAAAGTCTGAGTTGTAGTTGAATCCTTCACCCACGAAGTGTGCCATATACTCCCACATTGTACCTGATAGGGGGGAGCTAATAGGAAAAACACAATTAAATTCAAGAAGGGGTTAGGAGGAGGGGGGACTCCACAGTTCTTTTTAAAAATAAATGAGTCAATTTAAAGAAAAGGATATAGTAAAGAATAGGACAGGGACCTGAGAGACAAGGCAACATTTGTGCAATAGTGTGTGAATGACTGATGTTAAGAAAATACTGCTACTGATTATTCAACAACCCAGCAGAGTAAAAATTCCTGCTGTATGTAGACATATCAAGGCAAGGCTATGACTAAAGAACCAAAGTTGGGAACGGATATGACTACAGACACAGGAACCAAATTGAATGGTTAGAGATCTGGTCAGGAGAGCAAACAAAAGGATGTCCATGAAGAAGGTGAGACAGGTGAAACTTTAAACAGAAAAGCTGGGGGCTCCAAGGCCAAGACCAGCTCTTTTCCCAGTTAGGCCTTTGATGCATACCATTGCCTAGGAAGGGTTTGCTGAATGTCATGACTGAATGGAAAATCTCAGTCAGATGACCACAGCATATTCAAGACAAATTCTTAGGAAAATAGCATTTACAGCAATTGGACTTGTCACTAGGTTGCTGTAAAACCATAAGCTGTATCATTTGAAAATTGTTAAAAAGATTAAATGAATATGTTTTGTTTATTAACTTTCAAACAAATGTCAGGTTTGAACTGAGTTATAATTTGGGCAAAAATTAAATTTGCTCCTCCCTTTTTTACCACAACCAGGGTTTTTACTGATTCTTTTTTTTTTTTTCCCTGACTTTCTGACCCACTTCTTCTTCCAGGGACAAATATTTGTATTTTCAATACTTAGGATCGAGAGAGCACAATTTTTCCTTCAAGATGATTTTCTGTGGAACATTTGCTAATAATAACAGTGAATTTGAGCATTGTTCTGATTTTATGGTATGCACTGGGTCAGTGGTTTCTAGGGGTCAGTAAAAGAAAGGAAGTTTTTGGAGTTTCAAAGGATTTCAATTGAAGAAAATAACTTTTTGAATTTGGATAAAGGCTGTTTTATATTCCTAGCAACTTCTCTGATGCAGGGTACATATTTAGATACAATTATTGTCAGCTTTCTTCTTTTCATACTGTATATGAACCACTAATCTGTAGCCGCAGGTGTCAGAAAATTTTAAATTATTGCAATTGATAATCGTGTTACAGATTGGTTATCACTTAAATAAGCATTTATGATGCATATATACCATTTTTCAAATATACATGGATATTTTAGTGATAAAATAATAAAATTTCTTTTAAAACATCCATACTCTTTTTTATCATGACGTACATAAAATGATTCCCTGTGGGAGTCTGCAGAATATCTTAACTTCAAAAACAGTCTTCAAATTTCAAAAGTTTGAGAATCACTGTAAGTACATTATTTGTTTTATTGGAAAATAAATAGAATGAAATAGAATGAATAATAGAATGAAAAAATGAGAAGATTTGATTTGAAAAGTAAGTAAAAAAATAAACTAAATAGTATTTTCAAAGAATATCAGGCTCCAACCAGATTTTTTTATTCTTCTATTTACAAGAATATTCATATGTTATAATTTTCCATTATTATTGAATTTCCATTCATCTTAGCCTAAATGAATGATCATTGCCATCATTACTATATGACAATATGTGAGATCACTCTCTGTCAGATGCCAAGATATCTCTCAACGTAAAAACAACTTTCCATTGGCCTCAAGTTTTTTTCCAAATTTTTCTCCCTATATTTTCTACCCTTTACAGAAAAATGTAAAAATTTTTCCACACAATGAACAAACAAATCCACCTTTCTTCCTCTGTCTGGCAAAGTTAGGCCATTAAAACAGCACCCTGTCTATTCTCCGTGGGGGCTTTTCCTGCTTCCCTCCAATTGCTCCTTCATGTCACTGTTGAGTAATCATTCTGAGTGACATATGTGATCAAGTCACACACTCCTGCTTAAAGCACTTTGGTTTTTATGTTACCATCGTGAGGAAGTGTGAGCATCCCTTTATGATATGGAAACTTCTTCCCAGGCTGTCTCTGCCCACTTCATAGTCCACTCTCAAGCAGCCCCAATAGACTTGCAGAGTTTTCCACACATAGTAGGCCAGTATGAACAGAATTTCCTTTTCATGTTTGGCCAACTGTATCCATCCTTCAAAATCCCAAAAGACTGATCTCTGTGATGTTTCTTCTCTGGAAAATCTGCCTTCTCTTGCTAAGAATCACTCTTTTTCTGCCTTTTGGAGACCTCCTATCTTTTTCCCATACATTGCTACATGAATAAAATCATACTTGATGGCAAGGACTGTGACTTACTTTGTAACCTTAGCACAAGGCAAAGATCTAGCTAGAACACTAGTAAGAGCTCAGTGAATAATCGCCAACTCAACTCAGCTTATGCCTCTATAGTAGGCTCCACTGCTGTGGTGGATGAGACCCAGTGGTTCTGGCTCAAAGTTTTTATATTTTATATTTTTCCTAATAGAAAAATAATTTATTTTTTTTTCTGCTATTTTTCTTTTACAAAAGAATTATTTTTAGTCTCTGGGTAATATGATTGTATTTATGTTGGGACCATGTTATATTTTTCTTTAATTTGAAAAGTAAATACAAGAGTCTTCCAAGCAATCATTCTGTAGTTTGTAATTTTTCCTAACACTGTCACAGTTTGGTAAAAAATATAAATAGAACTTGACTGAGTAAAAATATTTGACAAAGATGAGGATAGTTAACAGAAGTTCCCAAGGATTTGAACTACCTTCTATCTACCACGGAGGAAGTGAGTAATAAGGCATTAACAGACCTGCAATATTTTTTAAAAGAAATGTCTTAACTATTCTGAAGAGCTGTGTATTTAAAGGTGGGCTAGCAGTAAGTAATTAAACACACAATTTTCTTTTATGAAACCACTGGCAATAGTAGGATGAAATATTCTATAAGTATTAAACAAAGTTAACACTAATAAAACTTACTGATGGAATAGTCTTGCCATAAATGGAAACAGAACTAGGGACAGAAGAAAGGGCACTTAACGTGGGATCTGGATTCTATATCATTCTGACACTAATTGTGCATATTTGTGCTGACCAGACCCTCCAAGTTGTAAAGAAAGTTCAATGCAAGTTTCTATCATTCCTGTCCCAGATAAGGTGGAACCTGCCAGCCTTCCCATTATCTCTGGAGGTGCTCAGGAGCAGGTTGCCAGACTTAGCAAATAAAAATACATAATTCCTAATTAAATTTGAATTTCAGGTAAACTATGAATGGCTTTTTAAGCATATGTATGCTCCATGCAACATTTTGAACATGTTTATTATACACAAAATAATTTTTTTGTTATCTGACGTCCACATTGAATTAGAACTCATATATATATGTGTGTGTGTGTGTGTGTGTGTGTGTGTGTGTGTGTGTGTGTGTGTGTATGTATTTTTTAAAATTAAATCATAGCTGTGAAGTCCTATATTTTTGATCTGGAAGCCCCACATGTGGTGGATGCTGGGAAGTGGTGACCTGTGCTTCTCCTTTTCACTTCTGGTTCTAAATCCTTGCTTACCCTAAATGCTCAATTTCACGTGTCCACTAAAATTTCTATCTCACTTTGCAAGATTTCATTATTTTTTATTGTATTGTGAAATAGAGCTCCTTTCTTATAATGTATCTCCTAGAACTCATTCCAAGTTATTTGTGGATGCCGCAGACTTTGCTTAACATTAGCCACTAGAGAGAGGTTGTAGACTATGTTATTTAAGATTAAAAACAAAAATGGTGTGCTTATTTTATAGGAGACTTTAGTCACATTCCCTCCCCCTCTTCGACTTTCCACTATGCGTAAATTTCTCACTATCCACTTGTCTCCGTAGTCTTTCCCCTTCTATCTTGTTACACCTCTTCTTTCATTGCTTGAACCTTCTCTCCTATCTTACTACTTACCCCAGTAGCCAAATCTCTACCAAGTCCAAGTGCAAGGTAATTTGGCAATCTCATCTTTTTCATTATCACTTTACAAATTAAGGTCTTTATGGCCTCAATAAATACTGATAATATTTGTTCTCTTGTATATTATAGCTTTTGTATTTCTTGTAATTACTTGGAGAAGTTGAATGTGACTTGAGTATTACAAGTTTAATACAGTTTTTTCTTTTCTTAAAATGTGTACACATTTGCTGGCACCCTCTGTATTTTTAACAATGGTGATTTTCCCTATGGAAAAGAAGAAAGTCAATAAAGCATTTCTATTTTATATACATCAGAAATGCTGGTATATATAAAAAGTCTATGTGCCATATCACTTTGACTCCTATTTGGTTTTGAAAATAGTTTGATCTTCTAATTTTATGATGGTTAAATATCTTTAGATAAAAACAGAAAATCTGGGAATATCTGTTAAACATTTTACAAAAGTGAATACTCTTTGATCTAAAAATTTGGCTTCTAGAAAAACATTTGAAGACAGTGAAGTTGAGTAGTTAAAATCATAGCCTTTAGAATCATACAGACCTGGGTTTAAATCCTAGTTTTGCCACTTGTTAGCTGTGGAAAATCTGTCTGATTCATTTGTCTAGAAAACTGAGATGATAATAATATTAAATTATTGTTAATATTTTAACTACTGATATGTATATCTCCTAAATATCTAATAAATACATAGATAAATAACTAAATAAGCTATGATATAGCTATAAGTCAGGATATTATAAGAACTAATACACACAAATATTTTTAATGATACAAAAAGCACCACAAGAAAAACAAAAAACTATAACAGGCATAAAATGTATCATATACAGTGTGATATCTATTCAGAGTATCCATTTAATGTATAATTAGGTAAATATGTACACAGAGAAAAGAATGAAAGGAAATTCACAAAAATAGGACAGATACCTCTAGGTAGTAAAACTATGAGTAATTATTATTATATCTTTATCATACATATTTTTAACAGTGGGCATGTAATACTATTAATCATGAAAAAATTACATGTGCATATACAAGTATAACTTGTACACACATCTAATACCTAGGAATATATGCATAATTTACATATATATTTGTTAAGTGTGTAATTTAAGAAATGTATCTAGTTTCAAATGTCCCATAAAATTTTTTTTAAATGAATGATTTTTATTCTATCCATGGTTTATTTCATAAAAAAAATTAGTATGGGCATAGCAAAGACCTTGTCAAATTACTTTGGTTTATTCCTGGTCTCATTACATATATTTGAAAGGAACTGCAGGTATTTCTTTAAAAGAATGCAATTTAAGGCCAAGTTCAGTGGTTAAAGCCTATAATCCTGACACTTTGGAAGGTTAAGGTGGAAGTATTGCTTGAGGCCAGGAAGTTAAGACCAGCTTGGGCAACACAGTGAGACTTCATCACCACAAAAAAGTAAATAAGGGCGGCACCTGTGGCTCAGTGAGTACGGAGCTGACCCCATTTACCAAAGGTGGTGGGTTCAAACCCAGCCTCAGCTGAACTGCAAAACAGAAAAATAGCCGGGTGTTGTGGCAGGCGCCTATAGTCTCATCTGCTCAGGAGGCTGAGGCAAGAAAATCGCCTAAGCCCAGGAGTTGGAGGTTGCTGTGCGCCGTGTGAGGCCACGGCACTCTACCGAGGGCGATAAAGTGAGACTCTGTCTCTACAAAAAAAAAAAAAAAAAAAAAAAGTAAATAAAATGTAAAATTTTTGAAAAAGTGATTTTAGTAACTTCTAAGGTGAGAAAATTTACATGTTTTATTTGTATCCTTAGGTAGCTTGATAAATAATACCCAGTGAAAATCATTATGTGTATTATATTGCAAATGTTTAAGAATTTTAAAAGTACTTAAAATAGGTAAATTTCCATTAATTGAAATTAACCATCTCAGGTCAAATTGCTTAAAAATGAACGAAAAAAGCTATTTCCTTTTAGCCCACATTGAAATGTGAATGTTTTGGATCTAAAATAATCTTATCTTCTTTCTTCAGGGAGATGATGATATTCTATGACACAATTTTTTGTTTATCTCATTCAAATACTCTAGTCAGCTGCATAAGTTATGCTTTAATGACATGTCAGTACCTATCAATTTCCTTACATAAAGGAATGGCTAAATTTATTATCCAAAAATAGATAAACCATAAGATAGATTAGATCATTAATAAAATGAGTCAATGGTTTGTTGTCACGTTCTCAATAATTACACATTATGTTGAGATTTTCCATCCTCAATAGAAGATAGGTCACATTCTCTGATATATCCCATTGGATATGATCTAACTTCTCTTTTACAATTAAGTGATTTTCTGAAGATCTAAAAACAGAAAAATCTCTGTAGATTTGAGAACCCTTATAGGTTGATGCAAAAGTAATCACAGTTTTTGCATTGCTGAAATTTGCCATTTGATACTAGAATACATTCTTAAACAAATGTGTTTATGCTAGACATCATTTTAATGCATATTTCTTGCTTTAGTTTTTTCTTGGCTAAAGACTTATTACTTGCTGTTTATTTTATATTTATTTTGGACAATGGAAATGATGTTAGAGAAAAAGCAAATTGGAGCAGTTTTCTGATTTGAGTTCAAAATGGGTTGTAAAGCAGCAGAGACAACTTGCAGCATCAACAAAGCATTTGGCCCAGAAACTGCTAATGAAGGTACAGAGCAGTGGGGGTTCAAGAAGTTTTTCAAAGGAAACAAGAGCCTTGAAGACGAGAAGCATAGTGGCTGGCCATCACATGTTGACAATAACCAATTGAGAATTGTCATTGAAGGTGATCCTCTGACAACTACATGAGAAGTTGCTGAAGAACTCACAGCTGAATTTTCTATAGTCATTAGGTATTTGAAGCAAATTGGGAAAGTGAAAAGGCTCCATAAGTAGGTGCCTCATGAGCTGACAGAAAAGCAGAACATGGTTTTCAAGTGTGGTCTATGCAACAACAACAAGCCATTTCTTGACTGGCTTGTGAAGTGAGTTGAAAAATGGATTTCATGTGACAATCAGCAATAGCTAGTTCCATGGTTGGACTGAGAGGAACCTCCAACCACTTCCCAAAGCCAAACTTGCACCCAAAGAGGGTCATGGTCACTGTTTGCTGGTGTGCTGCCAATCTGGTCACTACAGCTTTCTGAATCCCAGTCAAATCATTGTATCTGAGTGTGCTCAGCAAATCCATGAGATGCACTGGAACTGCGATGCCTGCAGCCATGGCCAGCAGCGGTCAACGGAAAGGGCCCAATTCTTCTCCACTACAACATCTTACTGCAGGTCACACAGTAACCCTTCAAATGTTGAATGGGCACCACAACTCATGCCTGTACATGTAGCACTCTGGGAGGATGAGGCAGGTGGATTGCTTCAGTTTAGGAGACTGAGACCAGCCTGAGCAAGAGCAAAACCCTATCTCTACTAAAAAAGATAGCTGGGTATTGTGGTGGGTGCCTGTAGCCCCAGCTTCTTGGGAAGCTAAGGTAAGAGGATTACTTAAGCCTAAGAGTTTAAGGTTGCTGTGAGCTATGACGCCAGGGTATTTTACCAATGGTGACAGATTGAGACTTTGTTTTGGAAAAAAAAAAAAAGTTGGATGAATTGGGCTATGAAGTTTTGCCCCATCTGCCATATTAACTTGACCTCTCACCAACCACTTTTTCAAGCATCTTGACAGATTTTTGCAGGGAAAATGCTTCCACAACCAGCAGGATGCAGAAAATGCTTTCCAAGAGCTCGGTTGAATCCTGAAGCATAGTCTTTTTATGCTATAAGAAGAAACAAACATTTCTCATTGGCAATAATGTCTTGAGTGTAATGGGCCCTATTTTGACTAATAAAAGTTGTGTTTGAATATCTTCATGGTCCAAAACCACAATGACTTTTGCACCAATCTATATAAGTGAAACTTCAGCTAGATGATCAATCACAAATACTGTGTTTGCTTAATTGAACAAAGAAACAGGATGCAATGTGAACTCTACCTCTGAAAACCAGAAGGACATGCTTTCCAAGGCAGCCTCATTATTGGAATCTTACTTGCTTATGGAAAGAAGATTTCCAGATTACCCATGAATAAGGCCAACATTTCTATTGATATTTTGCTACTATTATCAGTTTGGTATTTAGAAATACTGGATTAAAACAAGTGAGTTTCTACTTTTGTAAAATAATTTGGTAAAATGTAATCAACGGTATATGACTCAATTTAATAATCTGTGGCAAAAGGTGAATAATGAGTATGTTCTTTAAATTAAACATGCAAACATACACACACACACACATAGGAGTGAAATATTTACTGATTTGTTTGTGTCTGGATTTTTTAGTTTAAGGTCTGGATTTTCCAACAGGTGGGAATGGCACTTATTTTAAATTTAGTGATAAAAGTTAGACGCTAATAGATATTCATAGAATAAATCAGTTATGCTATTATTAGTGATTCCCTTTCAGAAGAAAGCTAGCCTAAGGTAATTAGAAGCATAGTCCGTGAATGGGGAATTCAGAACATTTGGAGTGCATAGATATATAGGTAGGTGACTATTATTGAGCAATGTCCACAACATCAGGACTGACAAAGATCATGCCATGCCATTGACCCAGCAAGGAGGATTGGAGGAAATTTTCTGATGTTTTTGATGTACAAAGCCAGAGTACCTTTAAAAGCTATTGTTATAGCTCAAGGATTCTGTAAAAGAGTTGCTTATATGCAATGCAAAAGCTACCTCAGAGGGAACTCATGCCTGGCCCTCCATGGCTCCAAAAGGCAACCACATACAGAGATGGTATGACCCTTATCCCAGCCAAGGTGCAAGCCAGGCTCTTACACAAGCACAACGAAATATCAGCTGTGCCTTCCAGGAACTCTACCTGACTGACTCTTACCCAGTTCCTGTCAGAACTGGGAGACAATTGACTTCAGAGATCAGCATTCTAAGGCCCTAGAACATCCATGAAAATATTCTAAAACTCACCCTCGTATTAACTTAGATAAGAAGGGGTATGTGATTTACACATTACCCTGGGCAATTTCAAGGTTGTATACTTATGGGAACCTGGGCTTCTTTTGCAGAAGAAAAAATTTCCAGATACATTCCAATTTTACTAAGAGAACCTTCCAATCTAGGAGATATCCGAGATGTTCTCATTATAATACTTGGAAAGTACCCTCAGGATTTTCTTTGTGCCTCTTTTTCTTCATCAGTAAAATAAGGATATTAATTGTACCAAAAAAGGTATTTTTCTGATGTTAGAATACGTTAATTATAGTATGTATTCAATAAATGCTAATTGAAATTGTTTCTGTTACTATTAAACAAAAACTTTCTGGCTTCCTCATCAATACCATATTCTAACCTTGCCACAGGAAGGGTTACGAGATATTTTCTTAGAAAAAAATGTTTTGGAATTAAAAAAGCCAAATTCCTGAACATGGCATAATTCCATATCTAGATGGAATAAATTACATGTTTTCAGAGTTCTTATTCTTCTGTGGGAGAAGTTACTTATTTTATGGTGATGTTGTGTTGATTATAAATTAGATTCTTCATATAAAATACCTAAAATAGAGTCTGATCAATACTTCCTTCTTTTTGGGTGGGTGGGGATACTTTCTTCTTAGTTAACATCAGTTTCCAAATGTGTAATCTACACTCTCTCCTCAGTATCCATATAAGAATCCAAACCTTGAAATATTTTATGACCTGCTTGTTTTTTTAACATACTTTTCGCCTGTGAATGATCTATTTGTTGTTAAACTGTTATTTTTTTTATTTTGTTTGTTGTGCTGTGTTTTTTCTTGAGAACTATATGCTTTATTCTGCTCCCCTCCCTTTCCTTCACATTTCAATCGGCTTGGAGCTCAATGTTATGCTTCTAGCAAATCCTAGTATAGTTTTCAATAAAACTAGTGCCATGATTTAAATTTTATTCTCATTTCCTCATTTTGTTGGTTTTGTTTTGCATTTGTACTTTGATTTTAAATTGCCTCAACCCTCTTATTAATGAGATAGATATAAAACATAAAGTAAATCCCGAGCGTACTTTCCAAATATCAATGAGATCTTCTTGGATACCTTCTAAATTGGAAGATTCCCTTAGCGGAATTGGAATATATCTGGAAAACTTTTCCTCAGCAGAAGGAGCAAGTTAGTAAGGAAATTGGTGGAAGCCCTACAATCTCTTCTTATTAGTTTTAGATTAAGTGAGCCGTCTACTAAGTCAACAATGGAAGACAAAGACTCTTGTTTTCTCTGATACAATATAGAAAAAGGTTGAAAGAGAACTTCTGGGTTAGCCATCTAGCTCATATGTTTCTATTTCTGCAATAAAATAATATTTCCAAAAACATGCTTTTTGTTTCCTAAAGAATATGAGGCTTTTCCCCTCTACTTTTATATTTCATAGGTAATAATACAACCAGGTAACAACACAAAGTAAAAAGATGGAGAACAATAAATTATAATTATCTGGAGTTCTTAGTTTAGGCAAATTAAAATATGTTGGATCTACCTTACCTTTTAAATATTAGAACTTATTTTTTCTTAAGAGAATACAAAAAGAGAAACTAGGACTAACTAGGAATGTTAGATTCTTAAGTTGCATTTCTGATAACTCTTTTTCAAGTTAAAAGGAATTAGAGAATAAATAGGAAGTAGAGAATAGATGGCATGTTAAACGCCTACATTTTTAATTTTTACTACAATGTTTTTGTCTAGTATATATTTTGCCTTAACATTATGACCAATGGTATTTCTCACACTGGCTAAGAGAATGGTATGTTTTTAATTATAATGGCTTCTTCAACCATTAGGTAAAATCAGTACTACATTTTATTTAATATTATATCTTCCTTGCCTTTTCAACTACCTCATACAAAAGGAAAATTACGTCAGCTTTTTTAAGTCAAATAATCAATTTACTCTTAAATCTATTTGCCTCTGAGGACCTTGAGCTCCCCCCAATTTTGTCCATTATTACAGCAGAGCCATAAACATCACTTAACAAATATATCTAAATTTTCCATCCAGCGTGAAAGTATCCAAATAGACTCCATCCTCATATAAATGTTAAACTCTCTAAAAGTGGTGGTAGGTATGTTGGTCTATAGCAGGGGTTGGTCATGTAAGGGAGTTTGCTCCATTAGAAAACTTTCCATGCAGCTGAAGTTTAATACTAAATCTGTAATGGATAAAACTCCAGGCCACTGGTTGAGCTACTGCCTGCCCTGAGTCACACTATCTCCTCTCCAAAACACATGTAACATATTAACAATCCAATAATTATGCACATTCCTGCCTGCTCCTTAAAAGCTCACTCCCAGACACAGCTTTGGTGAGATGTTGGTTTTATTAGCTTTCATGATTCACTACCATTGTGATAGCAGTTCCCTTTTCCATTCATTAGGGCTTTATATCTGGCTAGGCAGTGTTGATATAAACTCAGATATAAAAAGACAGTGACTTCATCCTCTTTGTATGTACCTGCTCTCTAAATTATGAGTCTGTGTAGTATAGAACTATTGTCTAAATGGCATGAAAGGAAAGTAAAATTTATAAGAACATTCATTTCACTTCTTATTTAGAATTGGGAAAATGGGGTAAGAAAGGAGAAAATTGATTTGCCAGGCACAGCCATAGTCTCCTGGCCTATGCTGGATGTGTAAAGTTCATTTTACGAACCCACTTTAATGTATGTAGCCACAACCTAATACTATAAATGATCTTCTAAAGGGTGTATGTAAAGTTAAAGTGTATATTCCCTTTCTACATAGGACAAATGCCTTTCTTGCAAACATGACAAAAGAAAAGATTGAATAGAAAGAAGAAACAAATTATAAGTATCTGATATGAAAAGACTCAAGTAAAACAGGAAGCTTGTTAAGGGCTCTGAGTACGGAGATTTATCCTGCTGTATATTAACAAGGTATATTTAAATGGTACCATCTACTCAGAAAGGACAGAACTACCAAACATCTCAGATTCCTGAGTATAAAACAAAGGAAGGTGTTAGTGTACAGAAGCTATCATAAGAAAGATATTTTTCTACAATATTATAGCAAAACAGAAATGATAACAATAAAGTACAATACATCATAGAAAAGATGACTATGACTTCTTATCTATGTATAACTCTGCATAGCTATTTTGAAAGCAGGGTGTATTTATTTATGCTTAAAATATCAGCATTCAGCTTTCCTTTTCTGCATTTTATACGTAAACTAAGTTGAGATAAATTAGCCTAAGTTGTACTTTGGGCCAAATATTTAAAGCACATCACTGCTTTTCCTAAAAGGCTTGATCCACTGATACTTGAACAAGAGACAAATGGTCATATAATACTCAGTGTCAAGAAAGGGAGGGAGGTATAATTGCTATACTCTACCCCAGGAAATCAATGATGGGAGTTTGAGGATTTAATTTCAGCCCCATTTCTAAACTTTGACCAACTCCATTCTGGCTCAATGTCCATAGGTCAGCCAATATCAGAAATATTCTTTGCCAATTTCATTTTAACAAATTTGAGAATCAAAATCAATTAAAATAGATGACTATTAGCAATTTAGTAGAGATTGGCCAATTTTTACCACTAACAGGGAGGGATTCCCATGGGTAATCTTTAGATAAAGAATCTCACTCCCTGTTATCAACAAAAAGTGGGGTCTGTTTCAGTTTATCCAAAAGTCAACTCTCTCTGTCCCCACTGGGGAAGTGAATTAAACTCAAATTCAGCTTAGATTTAAGTCTAAAATCAGTAATTTTGTTAGCTGATCTACCTAACACTTTGTTACACAATGCATTCAGTGTTGTAAACATAGTTTCTGGCAATCTCTTACTTTAGCTCAGGAACTGAGCTGGAAAACACTGGACGACATTTGGATAATGACAATTTCATCTTGTCTTCTTTGGAGAGTAATAATGTAAACAAAATGAACTCTTTCCTGGCAGCCAAATGCAATGGAGTTTCTATCTGTTCCTTTTCTAATATCAATGTCCCAGGGCTGTTTTCTGAGCACGCAGCAGAAAGACTCCATGTCTCTATTCAGAATGAGGATATTTTATGGTATTATCGACTGTGTTTCTCAGACTCTTCTAGTGAAAAGTATTACTTAAGAAAATCATTAATTTATCTGCTATTTTGAAAAAATAGTTCTAACGTTCTCTCATGCTTTAATGAAGGAGTATCCACAGCAAGGCGACTCAGATGGTTTTAGTTGTTAGGAAGGGCAAGGGAGCCTTGTCCAACTGAAGCAGTTCTATCCAACTGCCCTTCTCTAGGAACAAGAATGAGGTGAGAGAGGAAAGAATTACACACTTCAGACTAACCGGGTGACCTGACATCCTTTTTCCCCCAATATACTTTGCTTTCAAAAATCTAATGTTTCACTTCTTCCCGTTTCAACTGCCAAAACTGTTAGAAAAAAGATTGTTACAAAGGAAATACACATATGTGTAGGTAAGAGATGTCATTTAGATCACTGACACCACCTGTAATTTCCTGAGATTTTATGGAAAACATTCTAATGCAATTTGGAACCATGGTGAGTTATTTTGGCTTAACAACAACAAAACTATGGAGTTGGAGTATTTAGATATTATACCTAAAAGCATCTCCTTCAACCTTCTTGTTGTACAGCTGAGGAAACTTGAATCCTCCAAAGATTAAGTGATTGTACAAAGTCACAGTTGCCAGTGCTGGGCTCGGGGCAAAATGTTATCTTATAAATTTGTGGGTTTTTTATTTTTCTCATTAATTTGCTGATAAAAGATTGATGTATATCTAAATGACTAAGAATGAACATGTTATCAGAGCAATGGATAAAATTAAGATTTCCCAGTTGGAATTTTGTTTAACACTTGCCAAATGACATATATCAAGTCATTTAAATGTCCCAATAGCCCTGAGGTACTATGAGTATCTTACTGAGAGGTGACAGCCACATGAGGTTAAATAACTCACCCAATGTCACATACCTCCTAAGTGGTGAAGCCAGAACTCGAACTTCAGCATCTGACCCAGTGTCCTCACTGTTAACCAGGCTATTTTTCCACTCTTTGTGAGGGGCTTAGGTAGTCTGCAGACAAAAAGTGCCAATCTGCAACAACATTCTCCTGCCTTTTCAACACCATGGGCAATATAGGTTTCGCTTATATGTATATATATATATATATATATATATTTTTTTTTTGTAGTTTTCAGCCGGGGCTGGGTTTGAACCCACCACCTCCGGTATATGGGGCTGGCGCCCTACTCCTTGAGTCACAGGCGCCACCCAATCTCTCTTATATGCAAACAGAGCCAAGTAAATGCCTTCTCACTTACAAGGTTATTGAACACTAGTTTCCTAATCTTTTCTGCGGTGGAAGTGCTTAGGAAGACCTGAAGAAATTATGCATTTTCCTCTGTCTCCTCCAGAGAAAACTCCTGTGGAACTGGTATGTCCCCAAGGCTGAGTGACTTCAAAGTCAGGAGACTTGATGCAGGGCAAAGGCATTTCTGGATCAGCTTAGACTCCAGAATCCCTGGTGTTTTTCCATTCTTCTTTTGTTTAAGAAGAGAAGAGTTTGCTGATAAGAAGATTATGGTTCATTGATAAATAGGAAGATTCTATATGGCAGAAGTTCTGATAGATAAGACATGTGCTCAAGGGAAAAGATCTCCAGCCTATGTTCATTGGCTAATTTCTTTACAAAACTTCTGCAGGTTAGAGTGGCCTCCAGAGCCAAACCATGTACTTTGAACTTCTGGGTGAACACTGGCATGCTTTCCCCGGCATGCAATGGGCTGCTCTCTTGGGGCACATAGTCTTAAATTAAGAACTGTTCCCTAGATTTGATACTTAATAATTTGACTTCATAAGTTCACATTTGATTAAGCATACATTAAATAAAACAGAAGGGCTATTTGAGTCAGAAGCTCTAAAAAACAAAAGGACATAGAACAGACAGCTAGCTGCTTTCTTGCTCTGCTAATAAAGGTCTCCTTCCAGGCTGTTTATGTAGTATGCACAGAGTGTCAACTGATGTGGATTGTACTGGAAACTTTCAGACATAATTAACCTCGGTAGCCTTGTAATACAGTTTCACCTATAATCCACAACCCGGCCTGTACCCCAGAAGAATCTAACAGCTAGCTCACCCCAAGATTACAACATTTCATGAAGAATCTGTGATTAAAGCCAGACATATAGACAGGAAGAAACCATGTGGTGCATATTATCCCCACACATCAGTTTTAATGGTACATGCTCTACCCATGACAACACTAAAAGTCAGTACATGGTATCTTAAATTGATATGTCTATTTTAAAAGCCAAGAAAAAAATGGAAACTATGTAATTTAATAGGATTAGCCTACCCAAATCAAAATCTCACAATAATATTCTCCAAGAAAGACTCTCTGCTTTTGTGATACATTTGTTTCTGATGTGATACAATATACACATGATCAACTCTTGGTATGCACAGAGGCTCAACCTTTCAGCAGTTTATTATGTTCGGTGTTACATCCCAATGAGAGCCTCTAACAACACTCGCTGTTCAGAAAAGGCAGGTTATCATCTTGTACCTCTTTGGAACCATCCGTAGCACCTTGCAGAGGGCTTACATTTAGTTGATGTGCCAACGAAGCTTTGAGGGTTTTCTTCCTGCTATTCTCTATGCTGTAAGCTTGCCTATTTTTGCATAAGACACATTGTAAGGTAAAGTTATTTTAACACACCTTGGATGGATTATCATTGCAAAAATCACACAGGCATATTAAAAGATACTGACATATGATATTGTGGGTCTCATAGGGAAAAAGAATCTTTCATTAATCTACCTGGCATTTGTTATTGTTTAGCTTTTCAGGGAAGTCATTGAATCACTTTCCTCTTTAGGGAAGTCATTGAAAGACTTCCACATGACCTGGGAGAAGGAAAGGCAGACACTCTTCAGTGATTGCTTACTTTGCCGTCATGTGGCAAGTGCTGGCTAGGTCATGGCAATCTATCTTGACTGGACTGGAAAACCTAATTCCATCTTGAAAATATGTGATTGTGGGTTAGTCCTGTGATTGTAGAAAATGCCCTCTTCTGGACTGAGTCACTTTCTTGGAGTACCTTTCATGAACCTTAAGAATTGCCCTTCAAATCATCCCTACCCTCACAATCCTGAAAACCAGTAAGAATTTGCATTGACTGGTATTCATTCAACACTTGTGTTCAGAACCTCATGGGATGGCTATTGCCAAGTTACACTTGGAGAATTTTGAAGTTCAAATGTTATCATTCATTATGATACTATAAAATGACTTCTTAATCAAATTATAGCCATCTTTCATTAAAACAGGTTTTACTGAATTGTGCCAAATATACTCCATCCAGAACAGAAGTTGTAAAGGACAAGAAAGTTAATGTGTTAAGGAGCTTTCCTCCTTAGCCTGACAGTTGAAATCCTTTGATGGCTTTTGATACATCCGTTTAGCTTTCCCTACTAATCTCCAACACTCCTTTCCCTGGGGCGTTCATTCAGCCACAAACCTGAGGTTCTTGATTGCTGAACATACCAGCTACCCTTGTAATGTAGCCCACGGCCACCACTTTAAATTTCCTATAGTCACTCCTCTAGACTGAAGCCTTCAGATGGCTCTGTGTTAAACAGCAGCTCCTGCGTGTTGATCTCCTTGGCTTCCTCATGCCTGGTCTGTATTGGTTACACATGTACATGTCATTCGTTGTGCTGCACAGGAACTTTTATAGGTACTTATCATGATACTACCTGCCTTGTTTTCTATAGTAGATGGCAAGACTTCTAGGCAGGGGGGCTGGGCTCTTATGTCTCTTTCTCTATGCCTTCAGGTATTTAATGAATAATTTCAGGGCATGATGACAATCATTATTACCATTAAAAGAAGAAAGATGCCTCTAGGAAACCCAATCACCAATTGAATGATTGCCAAAGAAAATTAATAGCATAACTTTATCTAGCAAATACTCTGCTTTAATGATACTTTGATATTTGGATCTTCTGAGGATGCCTATTGCAACATGGATGAATTCTCCTATTTTCCTAACTTCAACTTCTAACTTTTCCGAATAAAGTTATTCTAGTTATCTCAGTGGCCCAACTATAGAACATAAACCAAAGTGTCCAGAAATAATCTACATTAAAAGATACTCTGTACACTTAACAAGCAATAAGAAACATTTTAAAAGGAAAGAATTGCTTTGCAGCAGGAACTCTGTGTCAAGATTCTTCTTCAGTGTTGAAATCTTGACTGGAATGATGACAATCAGAGGGTCTGCTAGTTCAGCTAAAAGCAGCTCCTGCTGCCCCACAGAAGCTCCCTGTGTCTTCTTAACATCTAGTTTATTGCTTTCTGAGTTCAAAAATTTTTAGGTTGGAGAAATAACAGCTGAGATTTTTCAGACACTCATGAGAGCCTTCTATTTTAATACTGAGGCATTTGAAGGCCACTCAAGGGTCCACCCATACCTCTCCTCCCCAAGGGCAATGTCACAGATATGAGAGTCTGGCAGTCCAGTTGCTAAGAACTATTGGGTGCATGGGGATGACCTACAGTGTTAATTAGGAGAGCAAATCTTGGTGCATCACTTGGAAAACTCAATGGGGAGTAAGAGTTCCACTCCAGATGATCGATCATCAAATAAGAATTTGGAAGGGGTCAGAGCATCTGGAATTATCTCTCAAGATAATAGTTGTGTTTAGGAGCCCAGCCAGGGAGAAGAGAGAAGCCTGTCTTGCATAGTCTGGCAAGAATTAGACACATTAGCTTTCTGCAGATACTTTGTGCCTTACAAACTCATTATTGTGTTGCACTTCATAAATCTGCATTTGATATTTTCTGTAAGTTTGCTTGAAATCTTTCACTGATTTTGGTTTATCTACTCAGCAGCTTTGTAGTCTCTGTTTCCTAAGCACCTAGAGAGATTCTCATTCCCTTTCCTCTGCATTTGCAAAAGTATCTCTCTCAAATGCACGTACACACAAAACCACCTCCCTCCTTTTCCTCCATTGCTCTCTTTACTAGAATGGGATCTATATTTATTTTTCCCAAACAAATATCATACCTGTATGCCTCCTGATTCCATTCCTGAAGGTCTTTAAATATACTATACACTTGACAAAGCTTTGCCAAACCAGATAAAACACACAGAAGACAGACGATATTCCATCAGATCTAGCTTGGCGTCATACCTATGCTACTTACTGTCCTTGTCAACTTGGACAAGTTACCCCTTAATTCTTCAAAAAAAGGAAATGACATTACCTGTTCCATATTATTTTTGATAAAATTAACCAGGACATAAAGAAAGCTCCTATAATTCAGCATTAACTACATAGCACAAAGAGTTTTATATTTCCTCACAGTTGACAGCTAATACTATTCACAGGAGCTAGTCCTATATGCATGTTGTCATATTCTCTAGCCTATGTACATATATCACAGTGTATTAATGGATACTGTACATTAGAGAGCCAATACCTGCCCAGCATGACAAACTGTTATAATCATATCTGCCTTTCTATGTGCTACGTTCACTCTATTCACAGTGTCCCTGATATCTTGGAGATATTCTTTATCCTCTGCTAAACAGAGTCCCACTTGGAGATACTTGAACTGACATTTCTGAATTTTCCTGACCCAAATGCTCAGACATAGGCAGAGCTAACTCTTCCTACTTTCCATGCCTCTTCTGGTCTATTATTCCATGGCTAACTGTGCTATACAATTATGTTTTTATGTATTTCTCTCTAATTTTAGGCTTTGTGTACAATCTGGGAGTCAGCAATTACTAATTTTGTTGCCCCCCAAATATTTCACAAACCATGGAATGTAGTAAGTACCCAACAAATAGTTGCTGAATGATGAATGTGCTTCTAAAGGGTGCCAATAACTTTTCTAATACTCCACGACAATATCAATTTTCCTAGACTTTATTTTTGAAAAAACAACCAATGAATATAATTTAACTAAAAATTATATGTTAAAAAAATTATATGTTAAAAAAGTTTCTTGTACTTGCCTCCAAACTCTAAATTTGCATTATTTAAAGTACTTAAAGAAAGATGGAGACTTTACCTTTTTCATGTTTACATGGATGGAGCTGGAACATATTCTTCTTAGCAAAGTATCTCAAGAATGGAAGAAAAAGTATCCAATGTACTCAGCCCTAATATGAAGCTAATTTATAGCTTTCATATGAAGGCTAGAACCCAATTATAGCACAAGCATTTTTTTCATATACCTATTACCTATTTGTACGTCTTCTTCTTCTTCTTCTTCTTCTTCTTCTTCTTCTTCTTCTTCTTCTTTTTTTTTGTTATTATTGGGGAATCATTGAGGGTATGATGAGCCAGATGATTCTGCTTGTGTTTGCTGGGTGAAGTTCCTCTATTAATAGTGTCCCACTCCCAAGAGGCGTGTCACACACTGTGGCCCCGCATGCTCCCTCCTTCTCTCTCTCCCCTCCCCCATCTTGCCTTTCCCCACCTTCTTTTGAGAAATGTCTATTCAGGTCTTTTGCCCTTTTTATACTGGATTATTTGATTTTTTTTCCTAT
>CAUYRH010096668.1:0-46759 GCA_963574655.1 Perodicticus potto
TTTTTGAGACAGAGCCTCAAGCTGTCACCCTGGAGAGAGTGCCGTGGCATCACAGTTCACAGCAACCTCCAATTCCTGGGCTCAAGCGAGTCTCCTGACTCCGCCTCCCAAGTAGCTGGGACTACAGGCGCCCGCCACAACACCTGGCCATTTTTTTGTTACAGCCGTCATTGTTGTTTGGCAGGCCTGGGCTGGATTCGAACCCACCAGCTCAGGTGTACGTGGCTGGCGCCTTAGCCCGTTGAGCCACAGGTGCCAAGCCAAGAGACATACTCTTATTTGGCAATGTGAATGTTACTTTTTTTGCATCATCATCATTATTATTATTATTGCTCAATTAAAAAAAGATTTTATATACATATAATTTAGCTTATATTTTCTAAATGTCCATGTTGAACATGTATTACTTTTACATAATAATTTTTTTTTAATTTAAAAAGTTCACTTATCTGGATTTTTAAATAACTATAGGGTATTCTGAACACGTCATTGGTGGGAGTGAGCCCTCTGAATCAATTACCCCATGAGAGTGCATCAAAATTCTTAAATACTATGAAATTATATTAAAAGATAAAGTATAGACCAATGTGTAGCTCATACAGATTGACCCTCATTAATATAAATGAATATGCCACTGAGTGAGAAAAGCAGGAAGGTGGGCAGAAAAAATGTAGGAGGGATCTACCCGGTGAAGGCCTGGGAGGGTCAGTGCAGTGCTTCTCTGTAGCCTCCTCCCTGTCATTTCTGGGTAGGTGGACACACTGTCTGGCTCCAACCACTATGTCTGGCCAGTGGCACTCAGATCCCTTCCACTTATTCCAGATACAGCCCCAGATCCATCACCGAGTCT
This sequence comes from Perodicticus potto, assembly GCA_963574655.1. NCBI lineage: Eukaryota > Metazoa > Chordata > Mammalia > Primates > Lorisidae > Perodicticus > Perodicticus potto. The sequence goes on from CAUYRH010096668.1 coordinate 851, forward strand.
GGAAGTACCATACCTTAGAGTTCAGGCTGCCCTCGTGGGGGCTTTTGCATCCCTGCCCTCCTGCAGGGCCCAAACAGAGAATGTCAGGGTTGGCTGAGAGGGAGGAAAGACAAGGGCAGGGAAAGGATGGGGCAGGATGATGAAGAGGAAGGTAGAAAGGACCTTAAGAAAAAAGCATATTACTTCCCTGACTCTCACTTGAGCTGGAGGTGACAGGTCCTCCAGGGCCAGAGCCATCCCCCAGGGCTCTGATGGAGGGTAGGCTATAACAGGACCCACTCATTCTCCCCCTTACTCCAAATTTCACCTTCTAAAAGGCTCAGGATCAAGATGTCATGCTAGGGAATGAGGTCATCCCCAGGAAAGCAGCTCTGGGCAGAAGCCTCTCTTGGAGAAGAGGGCTCAGGAGGATGACCCTACACAGCCAGAGTCCCAACCCAGCCTCTTTCTCCTCTTCGGCAAAGAAAGGGCTGTTTTGAGGCATTGTGGCACTCAGTGGCACTCATATCAGGAGAATTCTGCCTCCTTCCCCCCAAAGGCAAGTGGGCAGGAGGCATGAAATCCTGCTTACCTGGGGAGGTGATGTAGTGATCTGAGCAGGAGGATGAGGAGTCCCCAGAGACGCTGGGGCTGTGTCTCAAGTTGGGCCTGGAAGGATGGCTCCCTCCACCCGCACTTCTGCGAACTGGAGGCTGGAAGGGAAAGGTAGGGTCTTGGAGATGCACATTTTGGGACCACCTTCCTACCTTTGCCCTTGGCCCTTGATCTCTCATCAGAAGGGCTTCGAGGAAGGCCTGTGGGAGGGCAAGGCCTCTGGATGCCAGAGGGGCAGAGTAGCCTCTGTCCCTTCCCCTGCTCTGTGCCAGGACGCCCCTGGCCCTTGGCACCCCCCCAACCCCCCGTCTCCTCCAGATCAATTCTTCCTGCCAGGCCAGCAAGGTACGTACCCGGAACTGGCTGAAGTCGGCATAGGTAGGGTCGTAGGTCTTGTGGTGGGCGTCCAACAGAATGGTGATGATGCGCTGCTGCTCCTCCGACAGCTTGGGCCGCAGGCTGTCCTTCAGGGCCTCCTCTTCCTTGCGCTTCAGGATCATCTCACGCTTCCGCTGCACCTCCTCATCTGTCAGGATGACTGTGGGGGGAAGGAGCGTCAGGAGGCCACTGCTCCTCCTCCAGGAAGCCTTCCTCCATTGCCAAAGGCCCGAGATAGGAGGGGCTTCAACACTCAGGGTTGCCAGTGGGGTAGGCAGGGCACTCCAACTCCACCACATGGAGGGAAATGAGTTTTCCTGTGATGAATTGGCACATGCAAGGGAACGAACAAGGGAATCTGAGAGACGAGATGGTCTCTGGGCTTTAGGGAGTCTGGTCCTTAAGAATACGTAGTGAGACCTTGGGCAAACTTCAAATTCTCTGGGTGTTTGCTCTCTAGGTTGGAAAATGAGAGGTTTGGACCATGCAATGTCATCTGAGGTCCCTTTCTTGTACCATCCTCCATAAAGCCTGCGTGTGTTTAGGTGCAGGAGGTCATGCTGACTTGAGACCCGCACGTGCCTGGCATGGAGCAGAGGCTCCTCACTAAACCTCAGTTCTCTTCTCTTCCCCAGACCCCTCCCCACCGTGTTCCATGATCCTGAAGAAGACATGGGGTGCAGAGAGGGTGAAAGAATAACTGTGTGGACACAGACAGGAAATGCTGAGAAGCCCCCCTCTTTGCAGGACATTCCCACTTCCAGGTTTCCAGACATGGAACTTGGGCATCTGGTCTACTCCGACCAATAGAGGAAGAATTGGCCTCTTTGGTTCTCTGCCAAACAACACTTCCTCCCACCTGCACAGTCTTAACATTTCTGCCCATGGGAATTTTCAAGTCCTTTTGAAGGCCCTAGGAAGACCCTATGCCACCTTGTGGGCTTGTGTAGGGCCTTGTGTCTGCCTCCCAGTGCTGGGACAGCTGCCCAGGAGGGCAGGGCTGAGAGCAGGGACGCCTGGCATGGGGGCCCAGCAAACAGACCTCCTGGCCAAGGCTTGCAGAGCACTGACAGCAGGAGTGGGCACCAGGGCCCTTGGCCTGTAGCTACTTGCTCGGTGCGTGTGCTGCCAGGGCATCTGCCTACAGAGCTGGGGAGTTTCACAAGAGCAGGGATAGGCACCAGAACCCCAGAGCAGGTGAGTTCCAGGCTTCCAGAAAGGCCCGTTGGCCCAGGCCTCTCAGGTAGCAGGAGGACAAGAGAAGTTGGTGGAGGGTGTGCACACCTGGTGCCATAGGCACTGCCGGAAAGGGCAGCCTACCGCAAAGATGGAGCATCCCTCCATAGCTGAGGAAAACCCTACCAGGACCGGGGCTGGGAGGAGACCACGTCCCGGAGACTGACTCACCTGCCCCAAGAGCTGCCAGCACTGCTCCCACGGAGGGTGGCTGCCCAGCCCCTACGGGGTTATGCAGGGTGGGAGTGGAAGGGGCAGAGGGCACCCCAGGGAAAGACAGGGGATAAGGCCCTGGCCTGGGGAATCCAAGATCATGTATCTGATCTTTCCTGCTCACCTGAGAGGTGAGGCAGAGGAGATAGTGACACCGGAGCTTGGGAGGCCTGGCTCTCCCAGTCACACACAGCTGTCTATGGGCTTGTCCCTCAGGCTTACTGGACTTTGCTACACAGTTCTACAATGCCATTACCCTGTTCAGAAACTCTTTCTGGCTCCCACTGCTTACCGTGTCCAAACCAAAGTCAAGGCTGTCTGTAGCTTGGCTTCTTCTAGCTTTCTAACTGCATTTCTCAGTGCCTCTGGATACGGCTTCTGCACTAGGCATGTCGGCATCGCTGACCTGTGACCATGACCTGTGGTTACTTGCCACTTCATTTCTACCTGAAATGCTGGTGCCTGTCCAGCTGGGTCTCCCCACGTGCTCTATCAGTTCTTCAGTGCCCAGCACCAGCCAGTCCTCTTTCATATGAAGCCTTCCAGGATTGCCTCCATGGGCACCGAGCCTTGTTTTTTTTTTTTTTTTTTGAGACAGAGCCTCAAGCCGTCACCCTAGGTAGAGTGCCGTGGCATCCCAGCTCACAGAAACCTCCAATTTCTGGGCTCAAGCGAGTCTCCTGCCTCCGCCTCCCAAGTAGCTGGGACTACAGGCGCCCGCCACAACGCCCGGCCATTTTTTGGTTGCTGTCATTGTTGTTTGGCAGCCCGGGCTGGATTCAAACCCGCCAGCTCAGGTGTACGTGGCTGGCGCCTTAGCCCGTTGAGCACAGGCACCGAGCCCCGAGCCTTGTTTTTTATGCCTACTGCATATTTAGTCTTTCTCTGAACATGTTGGCACCCACTCGTCTTCCACTCTGTAAGACTCATGGTTACCATGGCTTCAGTGGATACCCACAGAGAGAGCCTAAGAAGTCCCAGGTCTCCTCCCCTAGACTGCAGGCTACTTAAGGGCAGGGCCCACATCTTATGATTCTTGTGTTTCTCCCACAAAAGCTAGGACAAGGGGTCTGCTTGGATGGTCCCTTGCTCCATAGTCTGACACCAGACATGAAGCACATCAACTCAGATGGCACCTATTATGTGCTATTATTTTGGCTCAGGAGAGATCAGTCGGGAGTCCTGAACACTGCCTGTGCCCTGCATCTGCCAACATAGTAAAACTCTGTCTCAAAAAAAAAAAAAAGAGTTATTTCTGATCTGCTGGGAGCTAGGAATTCTGGTGATCAGGGTTGATGTAATAAAAGGGGCATGGTGTACTTCATGCCAGTCCATCGGATAACCGAGCAGAACTGTGCTCTCTCATCTTAAGAATTGTGAGTGAAACATTTTCAAGACAGAAAACCTTGTAAAGGGATGCTTTTAACATTATACAGTCAGGCACAGTGGCTCATGCCTATAATCCTAGCACTCTGGGAAGCTGAGGCGGGTGGGTCACCTGAGCTCACAAGCCTGAGAAAGAGTGAGACCCTGTTGTGGTGTGTGACTATAGTCCCAGATCCTCAAGAGGCTGGGGCAGGAGAATCACTTGAGTCCAGGAGTGTGAGGTTGCCGTAAGCTAGGATGTCATGACAGTCTAGGCTGGGGCAACAGAGTGAGACTCTGTCTCAAAAAATGAATGAATGAATGAGTGAATACAACAACAACAAAACCCAAAGAAGATTTTTAAAAATTGTATAACTTTTTCCTGATGGTCTCAAGCTGAATTTTGTGGGACATAGTTACGACCCCAGTGCTGTCTGGGATTCTTTGCCCTCCATTGTGTGGTTCAGCCTGTACCGCTCTGGAGTTCTTCAGCTACTTTTCATAGCTTTCAGTGTTAGCTATGTGTTGTCCCTTCTAATTGGTGTCTGCTTCTAGAAGTGTGCTTTTCTCCACCTTAAGAGTTATTTCTGGGCTCAGTGCCCATAGCACAGTGGTTACGGCACCAGCCACATACACCGAAGTGAACCCGGCCCGGGCCAGCTAAACAACTGACACAAAAAATAGCGTTGTGGCAGGCACTTATAATCCCAGCTCCTTGGGAGGCTGAGGCAAGAGAATCCCTTAAGCCCAAGAGTTGGAGGTTGCTGTGAGCTATGACACCACAGCACTCTACTGAAGGTGACATAGTAAGACTCTGTCTCAAAAAAAAAAAAAGAGTTATTTCTGATCTGCTGGGATCTAGAAATTCTGGTGATCAGGTTTGATGTAATAAAAACATAATATTAATAATCATGGATAACAGCGTTTTTCTATATACCAGGCACTATTCTGCATGCTTGTTGTTATTAACTTATATATTTAGTCCTCATCACAACCTTTAAGGCAGGTAGTATTGTTATTCCCATTTAGCAGATGTGGGAACTGAGGCCCTAATAGGGCATATGTCTTGCTCAAAGTCACACAATTAACCAGTGGTGGAAACGGTATTCAGACTTGAATAGTCTGGTTCTGCAGCCAATGATCATAGCTACTACTGTATACTGTATCTGATTATAGGCATTTATAACTGTTTAGTAGGATCTGGCTCTTAGCCATGCTGTCCTGACCCACAAGGGGCTCCAATCCCTAGGAAGAGTGTGAAAATAAAATAAAGAAGCAAAGCTCTTAAAGGATTTACTCTCAAAAGACCAAGAAGATTCATGGTTAACCTTGAATTGCTCTTCCCAGTCACTTGTACCAAATAGCAGTCACCGTCTTCTGTGTGGGTAATAGAAAAGCTGAGATCTACTGGTTTCAAACAGGGTCACCCAATCACCCAATGTCACCCTAAAGGTAACATTGTTTGGGGACTGACTAAATCTTAAGTCTCTCACATATGCAGATGCTGCTGTGATTTATGAAATAATTTATTTAAAGGGGTTATTAATTTCATAGGAAATTTTCTATCATTTTCTCAATGAATTGATACTACTATGTCATTACTATCATCTTGAAAGACATATATTATCAAAGTGAAAACACACTGCCCTAGAGTAAGATTAAATTGTCCCTGAAAGAACCTTTGCTGGGCTCTCCAACGAACACGGAGAGGAGAGGAGTTTTGGCATGTGGACTTTGTAAAACCTACATGGCTGCTCAGTAGCTTTTGTGACTTCCTTCTGAGTTCCTTGTTGAATGTGAAATAATTTTGTGCAAGTTTTTCCATGCCAGAAGTGTTTCCTGCCTAACGAAGTTGAGAATCAAGTTGGAAAGTCAACACCTGCAAACGTAAACAATTTAAAAAATATTTCAAGATGGCCAGGGTGGCCTAAGGACAACAGGGAAGAGGACATAAAATTTTTCCAAACAAATAATACAGACAATAGCAGGTTTAGGAGAATCTTACTGATCTATAGACCAGACAAAGATACAAAGAAACATGATGGGGAGCTAATATTCATTCATTTGACAGGTATTGATTGAACACCTGCTATGTGCCAGGGGCCGTGCTAATGCCAGGAAAGAAGACTTACTTCTCTTAAAACAATAAGCAAGTGAACATAATAGGTGGCTCTGTGTGGAACGGATGTAGTATAAGTAAGAAGATAGAACTTGGCTGGGCGATGTGGCTCATGCCTGTAAATCCTAGCACTTGGGAGGCCAAGGCAGGTGGATTGCCTGAGCTCATAGGTTCAAGACCAGCCTGAGCCAGAGTGAGACCTCATCTCTAAAAATAGCTGGGTGTTGTGGCAGGCGCCTGCAGTCCCAGCTACTTGGGAGGCTGAAGCAAGAGAATCTCTTGAGCCCAAGAGTTGGAGGTTGCTGTGAGCTGTGATGCCATGGCACTCTACCCAGGGTGACAGCTTGAGAATCTGTCTAAAAATAAAAAAGAAGCTAGAACTTAACTGTGAAATTTCTTGGGTGCTAAGGGCATAAAGTTAATGAGGACTTGAAGGAAAAAAGTAGTTTCCATGGGAACAAATGTCTCTTCAGCACATCTCTTGGGGCCCTAGGAGTTGCCTGGAAATGCACTTTGGAGTGAGCTCTGACCCACTGGGGACACCTGAGGGGCTGTCCTGGGGTGCAGCCCACAAGCCTGGCCTTTAGAAGTAGACAGATTCAGGTTGGAATGAACACTGATACTGTCATCATAGCTCAGAGGCGTGACATTTTAATTCCTCGGAGCTTCCTCTCCGCTTTTAAAAACACAGGAATATTTACATATTTAGGGAGTATTATGGGAATTTAAGAAGAAAACGCATGTTCCAGACATGGTATCCGACACACAGGAGAGTCAGCAAATGTGAAATTCTGCTTTTCTTCCTATGCCTCTTCTGTGTGAGGGCCCCCTCCTGCCCTGGCCAGTGGGGAGCCTGAGTTTTCAGCTCCCCTCCTATGGTTTTACAAATGTTTCTGGGAGGCTAAGCCTTGGGGACAACAACCAGCCCAGGTGATAAATGAGCAACTCTCCCAGGGTTCTGAGCTGGGGGACTCCCAGATGTACCATCAAGGCCTCTGGAAGCTGGGCTAACTTTAGGCAGGGAACGATATTTCTTCTTGGATGACCTTCCCTTCAGGGCCGTGAAAAGCATCAGCTGTGCGCTGGCCCAACATTTCTATTTTAACCAGAGCTCTGGAGCCTAATCCTGGGAGTCCAGGTCCATTGGCCCATCTCTACACGGGATCACAAGACTGCTGGGGTCAAGGGGGGGTCCCCTGGGTATACAGCAGGGGCATGGGGCTCCATGGGAGGAGGACTAGCCTGGGGTGTGGCTCCGGAGGCACTCAGCTGATCTAGGCATGGGGGCGGGCATGCACTGCTGGTCTGCTGGCCCCCGGCACATGGTGGGGTGTTCCTGGGGGCAGGGGTCCCTGAGTCACCCAAGGCCCCGTGCTGCTCTTCACCATGAACACAGTACTCTCTGTCGGGACCAGGAAAGGTAGGAGGGCACATAGAGCTGGATTCTAGCCCTGGTTCAGCCCCAGGATTTCTGACTCCAATCCTGATGTTTTACCTTTTTACGTTTCAGAATTCCAGATGTTCCTCCTATTCTAAGTTAACGGGGAGGTTGCCCTGGCGGGGACTCCTACGGCAGTGCCTTACTGAACCCCCACGGTGAAACCTGTGCCCTGCTTTGTTGGCCCAGGCTCCCGGCCCTGCAGAGGCCTTGTGCTCTGCAGAGACAGGGGCTGTGCGAGCTGCACCTGTTCTGTCCACACGGTGCTGCGTGCTAAGCAGGCCCCATGAGGCTGTGTGCGAGGCCCCACAGGCACTCCCCATCTCACTCTCTCCATGATAAACACTGCAGTTGGGTGGGGCAGGACTGGGGTAGGCGCTGTGCGTGTCCAGGCCAGTGCCCGCCTGGGAGAGTGAGGAGGAGAAAGCCTGGGAACTCCTCCCAGGGCTGCCAGGGCTGGCTGGGGAGCGGGCGCGTCAGTGAGGAGGTGAGACCCAGAGGAGAGAAGCCTCGGCCCAGGCTGAGGAGGATGCCCAAAGTGACGACCTCTACTCCGCCTCACCTTGCCCCAACAAGAGAGAATCAATTTTCCCATTAAGGAAGAAATTTCTGAAATTTCCCATCCTGTAAGCCACATCCTGTGACTGTTCCCCCGTTTCTGACACATCTTCTTGGTACCTATCTTCTCTCTATCCCTCAAGGAAGGTCCCCTAGCCAGGAGGGCCTGCATCTGGGTACCCCTGCTGAGATGCCTCAGGCCCACCACTGTCAAGGCCTGGGCTCCATCCTCAGTCCTCAGCCGGGTGGGGGTCCGGGTGCAGATGCAGACAGCAACAATGAGGGGGGCAGAGCAGGGGTGAGTGTTCAGAAGGCACCCCTGCCAGGCTGGGCCCTTGGTTTGCTCCAGCCTAGGGACAGCCTGGTGAGCCCCTCCCAGAATCTGCTGAATTCAATGGCTACTTTGGTTACCAAATAACTGTCCCACAGCTCCAATGCAAAGTCCCAGTGTTGTAACTCTGCCAGTGGAGTCACCCCACTTCCTCCATCTGGATTCAGAGGGCCATGCTAGAGCCCCAGTGCCTCCCCCCGCAGACTCGGTCCCCTGCTCTCCCTTGGGCACCAGCCTGCAGGTCGCTCAGGGGGCCAGTGTGGCTGGCAGCCTCTGGTGGGGTGGAGCACCGATGCCAGCTGTGCTCTGAGTATTCGTTCTCCCCATCACTCCTGCCCTTCCCAAACACTCTCTCTTCCAAAGTCCAGAGAGCCATGGGGTCCTCAAGCCTCAAGTTTTCTTCCAGGTGGGGGGAAAAGGGGGCTATGGTAATATGATGCTGTCCTGGAGGAAGACTCTCACTATAGAGGGGGGTCTCTTGAAAGCCACCCCTGCCGACCCGTCCTCGTAAGCCTCACTCTGGAGGGGTCCTCCCAGGGTCTCTGAAACACACACACAGATCCTAGAGAGGCATGAAGGATAGATCAGCGCATTTGGCCCTGGGGTTCCAGTCCCTCCTGCTGCCACCTGCCGGTCATAGCCATGCCCCAGCCAAAGATGCTGGTGACTGCAGAGGAAGAGAGGCAGACGTGTCTACCCAAACCCACCCGGCAGGGCCAAGGCCCTGTCCTGACCGTACCCCCACTCCTGGGACACTCACACTCCTTCATCATGCCGATGTCCACACAGCGCTTCAGCCGGCAGGCCTGGCAGTGGCGCCGGTTGTCCTTGGTGATGCGGCAGTCCCCGTTGAAGGGACAGGTGAACAGAGCCTTCCGCTTCATGCTTCGCCTGCAGAGAGAGCACACGTCCCGCCCTGGGTCACCGACCTTCTAGCTCCTCAGTCCTGGCTGCAGAGAACCGCTTGCTGGGGCTGTGACCAGAGCCCCCAGACCTTTCCTCCCAGCCACTGGCCATGCTCATTACCAGGCTGGGCGCCCCCCACCCCTCCTCCTCCTTGCACTGCCCGCTCAGCTCCGTCATGGCTTGTACATACTTTCATGATCTCTCTCCCCTCCCTCTTAAAAATTATATAGGAAATACACAAGTAAATTTTCCTAGTAAAAATGTGTTAAAATACTGCATAGTAGCCCTTTTTTTTTTGAGACAGAGCCTCAAGCTGTCACCCTGGGTAGAGTGCCCTGGCATCACAGCTCACAGCAACCTTCAGCTCCTGGGCTTAAGCAATTCTCTTGCCTCAGCCTCCCAAGCAGCTGGGACTACAGGTGCCCGCCACAACGCCCAGCCATTTTTTGGTTGTCATTGTTGTTCAGGCCCTGGCTGAATTCAAACCTGCCACCTCTGGTGTATGTGGCTGGTGCCCTAGCCGCTTGAGCTACAGGCACCGAGCCCCTCACAATGTCTTATGATGAGTCATGTGAGAGGCAAGGATGCTAGTCTCAGCATTGTCTTTCACAGTCCAAGAGATCTATGGGTAGAACACTCCCACTTCCAGAGATAGATTTGTGCACAGAAGGGAGAGAAGGCCCACAACATAGCTCTGGACGCCCAGAAATCCTGCCCAGAAAGGGAAGAGGCCAGATGAGCAGGTGGCGGCTCTGAAGTTTGGCCTTGGCTTTCTGGAAGGTAGAGGAAGCAATGACTGTGTAAGAACAGAAAACTTGTAAAGAGGTCTTTGCTAGGAAGCCAGTACCACTGTATTCTACATAAAACTGTATGTGTGTGCGTCCGTGTGTGCACCTGTGTGTGTGCACCCTTGCATGCACGGCAGGCGTGAGGGCTCATTTCCTAATTCTCACACTCTCCCCCACTGCCAGCCACACATGTGGGCTTTGGGAGTCTACATAACAGGCACCACTGTTATACTTCTCATCACTTGTCCTAGAGGCTCCTGTAACTCCTCCCAACTCCACCAGGGACAGGTCCCACTTTTTTTGTCCCAATGCAGGTAACATATTTCTCTGGGGAAAGATGGTGGCAAAATCACCTTCTGCATGAGCAGCAACATCTTCCAACAAACTATTGAGTGTGGAAGAGCCCAGATCTTAGAAGCAAAGGCCCAGCAACAATCCTTTCCTTCCCAGAAATGAGCTAGTGACATTGCCTTCTCCAGATGTCAGACACTAATTATGATTCTTGGTAAAACAAAAGGACTCGCTGTTCATGTTCATGACAACATACACAATTTAGGACAATTGCACTCATTAGCGTTCAGATGTGCTCTAGCAAGGGGATAGTTGGGGATCAAACTGACTTGGCTCATGGAATAGTGGAGAAGAGACCAGAGGAAGGCTCTGTTGGAAGTCACAGTCAGACCCTTCAATCAGTGGGGGACCCAGGAGACGGTTAGCATAACCACCTTATTTTATAGGTGGGACTACCAAGGTTGAGAAATTGATCAGTCAGGCTATTCAGCAAAAAGTTAAGGCTCCTAGGTCTGGAAGTCTTAGGGACCTGAGGCTTAGCTTTTAGCTTCTGGGATTGTTTCCAACCCCAGAAACTAAAAGTGCTCAATGAAGTTGACCCCACAGAATAGCCGTAGGCAGCTGACCCCAGCACAGTTCAAGGCCAAGAATGACCCAGTGGTTAAGGAAGCAACTGCTGTTGGTTTTGGCCTTTGGCTCTGGAACCCTCCTGTGACACCTTCATCCCTCAGGGGCCACCAGCAGAGCAGGGCTACAAGGAGGTGGAGGGGTCCCAGGCTATCAGGGGTATGGAACCCCATGTCTATCCTGCCTCAGGCCCAGTCATGCCTCTGCGGTAACTAGCCAGAGAGACACTTTTGTGCCAGGCTTTGGTTCACCTTCACAAAAATAAGACCCTTTCTCTGTCACCTCTATACCTCTACTGCAGAGTGCTGGAGGGACAGGAGAATATGAAAGTAGCTTGGGCACTGTTAGTCCCCCCCACATGAGATCCAGTCATCCCCACAGGCACATTTATTTATATATTCCAGGATGTGAGATTGGCAGCTGTCCTTTCCTTCTTCCCCCGCTCTCCACCTTGTGGCTCTTGAGGCTTTACCTGTTACTACAAAAGCTCAGCCCCAGAACGCCCATCACTGTCTAAAGCAGTGGTTCTCAACCTGTGGGTCAAGACCCACAGGAACTGTATTAAAGGGCCACGGCATTAGGAAGGTTGAGAAACACTCCTCTAAAGCTACTCAATGACCAGAAGCTTCTAATTCAGAATGAATTCTCATTTCTTTTCTTTTTATTTTTTTAACAACCAGACATCTTGCCCAGGGGCTGAGGGACTGCTCTACTCTGCCACCCACTGTCTACTCTGGCTTACACCTTTCCTGCTAAGCCTCCAGGACTGCAGGCACCAAAACCACACATCGCCCACCGAGCCCAGTGGGCACCTCCACAGATAATGAGCCAAAGCCTCTCACCAGCCCTGAGCTGGGGCTGCGATCTTCCTGAGGACCCAGGACAGAGGCAGCCCTGGTGCCCTTCAAAGGCCCACCTATGCTTCCTTAGGCTCCAGGGATCCTGCCTCTAACCCTCCCTGGTGGGCAGCTCCCCAAACTACAATGATGCCAGGAAACAGATTTTGGCACTTTACCATCTTTTGTTTATCTTTCTCATGTTGTTTTAAAATCTGAAGCCCAATCTCAGGATTCTACACGCCAAAAGTTTGGTAATAGCTGCTGGGTTCAACTTTGCCTAATAATAGGTATGGACTCTTATGAGGCTCGGACTGGGAATAAAAAAAATAACATAGAGCTGGGTTAAAAGAAAATACTGGGGGGAGGAGGGACCCTGTGTCCTTGCTTCCTGCTTAAGAGTCATAGCATGAAGCCCAAGAGTATTGAAAATGGAGAAGAAAATACCACCACACTCTGAGGGGGGGCCAGTGTTCAGGGGTCCCTCCCAGAACACAGATACCTTAGGTGTGTCTGGACTAGCTTGGCTACTTGTTGGGCCACAGGTCCCATTGGCTCTGAGGTCCTGTCCTTCCTTGTTCTGAGCCTTCTAAGGGCACTTCCACACATGGCATTTCATGTCTGCCCAGCCCTAGCTCTGTGATTTGTCCCTCACCCCACCCTGTTTTCCTCCCAATGCTAATTGCCTATGAACTGGTTTGGTTTTGAGAAAACAAGAGCCTTGGGTTTCCATGGGAGCCCATTTCCTCGGCTGCTCTCTGAGTCTGAACTCTGTCATCCCCTGCATGGTTGGCAATTATACCCTGCTCGGGAAGGGGAGTAAGTAAGGGTGGTGCAACCCAGCTAAATATAGATGCAGTTTCTAGAAAGCCAGAGGTGAGAGAGGGCATTGACGGACTCTTCCGCCAGAGACCAATGTATCAAAACACAAAAGAGACAAGAAGCTCACAGAAGTTGCAAGTGCCTGGGGCCAGGGCCTCAGGCCTGGGACAGTGGGGCCTTTCTCCAGTAGGTGGCCTCTGCCAGCAGAGACACACCTTGTATAACCCAAGCATGGGGTCACTACGCCCTCAGGGCTCTGTCTCCACGGCAGCTGAGTGTCACCAGAGATCCCCTTGCCTGGCCCTGACGCAGGAGTTAGATGGACCTCCTAATCATAATGGCCTCTGTGAGGCCATAGGAAATGGCGACCATTTCACAACGCATATGTGTGGAAGCCATCAAGTTGTACACCTAAAATATATGCCACTTCTATGTGTCACTTACATCCTAATAAAGCTGGAGGAAACAAAAGCAAGACCTGTGTCACCTGTTTGGGGTCTCTGATTTGCATGGGGCAGGGGCAAGAAGTTCTCAGCAGGTGGGCTTAAAACAGCCTTATGCAAATTGACCGAGGGATGGGGAAAAAATTAAAATAAAAATAAAAGTTTTAAAGGAAGGGTAAACACTGTAATAAAGAGCACAGACTTCTTTTTGGTATTTACTTTAGCAATATGAACCAAACATGTTAAAGGGGGTCCTTTAACAGGAAATTCACTTCTGGTCTTTATTTTGCGGGTAGATCAGTCTGGAGCCGGGTCTGCTGCAGCACTGTCTGGAGAAGCCAAAGACTGAACCTAAATGCCCATCAAGGGAGGACTCGTTTATCATGTCAGAGAACTTCCAGTCATGGCAATGTGACTGGGAAAAGGCAAGGAAGAATGCTGAAATGGGAACCAGCCTGAAGAAATGTTCTTTAGTAGATAACGCAAGATGCAGAAGGACGACAGGATACTCCCATCTGCGTGTGCATGTGTGTGCACACACACTCATGCAATCTGGATGTGTACACGGTGAATTGGTAATAGTGATAGCTCCTAGGTAAAGAACGGAGAATTGGGTTCAGTAGGAGACTTACTTTTGAACCGTTTGCTTTTTAAAAACCATATACAGACATCACTTCAAAAAATTCATTAGCCTGGTGCAGTGGCTCACTCTTGTAATCTTAGCACTCTGGGAGGCTGAGGTGGATGGATTTCTTGAGCTCAGGAGTTCAAGACCACCCTGAGCAAGAAAAAGATACAGGCTGTACTAAAAATAGAAAAGAAAAATAGAATAGAAAGAAAATAGGAAACCTCCCTACTAGGGAGGCTGAGACAAGAGGTTCTCTTAAACCCAAGAGTTTGAGGTTGATGTGAGCTAGGCTGACATCACAGCACTCTACCCAGGGCAATGGAGTAAGACTCTGTCTCAAAACAAATTCATATCCATAGGAATATTTTAAAAATAAAAATGAAATAAATACAGGCTTTGGTTTGACTGATCTGCTTGAGTTTAAATCTTAATGCACAACCTTGGGCAAATTCCTTAACCTCCCCATGCCTGAGTTTCCTAGAGGGGGCTGTTGTAAGAATTAATTAATGAAAGGGAGAACTGGACCTGGACAAAGGAAGCACCAAGTAAAGGGAAGGGAGAGAAATTGTCAAGGAGAGGCCGTGGCAAGGACTACTGAGGAGGGGCCGCAGACTTCAACATTCCAGTGAGCTACTGAGACCCTATAGGCAGACGCCATGTCTTATACCCACCCTCTGGTGCCGAGCATAGGACTCTGCAGACAGAGGTTTGTAAGTTGTTCCTGCTGTTAGCCCCACAGACCACCTTCCTATCCTGCTGAGCACAGGCAGTTCCTACCGAGTATCCAACTGACATGAAGCTCTCAGAGCTCCCTGCCCAACCCTCCTTGTCCACACCTGATGTTTAATGCCCTCTGTCCAGGGACCTCTTTTCAGAGACCCCTGCCAACACACTTTCCAGGTTCCATGATGAGACAGAGGAGTAAAAGATTGTCTGCCTTTAGAAACAAGGATGTTATAAAGGGATGATGATACTAGCTATCACCACTGAGGGCTTTCTATGTCAGTACTTGATATAGTATCTCCAATACGCTCAACATTTCAGAGTAGATATTATCCCTGTTTTACAAGTGATACAAGAAGGTACAGAAAGCTAAGTAACTTGCTTAATGTCACACAGCTAACAAGTATAAAAGCTGGAATTATTATTGATGTTAATAATATTATTATTATTTTAGAGACAGAGTCTCACTTTATCACCCTTAGTAGAATGCTGTGGCATCACACAGCTCACAGAAACCTCCAACTCCTGGGCCTGAGTAGCTGGGACTACAGGTGCCCGCCACAACACCCAGCTATTTTTTTGTTGCAATTTGGCTGGGGCCAGGTTTGAACCCATCACCCTCAGTATATGGGGCTGGCGCCCTATCCACTGAGCCACAGGTGCCGCCCTGCTAACATTATTATTATTATTATTATTATTTTGAGACAGAGTCTCATTCTGCTCAGGCTAGAGTGCTGTGGAGTCAGCCTCGCTTGCAGTAACCTCAAACTTCTGGGCTTACGCAGTTCTCTTGCCTCAGTCTCCTGAGCAACTGGGACTACAGGTACCTGGCTAGTTTTTCTATTTTTAGTAAAGACAAGGTCTTAGTCTTACTCAGGCTGGTCTCTAACTCCTGGGCTCAAGGAATCTTCCTGCCTCAGACTCCCAGAGTGCTAGGATTACAGGCATGAGCCACTGCACCCTGCAAAAAGCTGAAATTAGAATTGAGATCTGTTTGACCCCAAAGAATCTGGTCTTCTTACATACCATGGTCCTCATCACAAATCTACCATCTCTCAATCCAAGCTGGAGCAGCAATAAAAAACACGCTTCCTAACCTCTTGGGGGCAAGACACGATTGTAAGAGGGACTTTACCTAACAAATGCAATCAGTGGAACCTGGTTTCTTGTACCCTCAATGAATCCCCAACAATAAAAAAAAATAAAAAGACAAAATAAAACTCCACACCTCCTCCAAGTCCAGCAGCATGAAGCAGAGGCTATTTGAAGGACTCCCTGGGACCAAGAAGCCACCGGGATACTGGCAGTCTCTAGATTGGATGGTTTGGAAGTAACATCTGGCCACGCTCCCCACTGGCTCTATATTGCCTAAGCACAGAGAGGATCCCAAATGTGTGCTGAGAGAGAATTCATGCCAATGAACCCTGGTTAGAGTTCTGAGTTCCTAGAGACATGACCAAAAGGAAATGTAAGATCCCCTACACATCCCTGCAGCTAGCTGTCTTTCTTGACAACTCCAGTGACTTTTCCTTTCCAAATACTCTGGCTTCCTCTACCAAAATTTCTGAACATCACTTTTGGACCATCCAAATGTATCATCCAGAATGAATGATAACCCCATTCATTCTTTTTCATCTGCTTCCTTGCACATTTGTGGATGAAGATTAGCTGCCAAGCTGACCTGGACAAAGTTCTCTCCAGCAACACTGATTTCTTGGTGACTCATTTACTTGTGCCCATAGAACACCCCGTGTTCCTCCCTTTTTCTCTATTTACTCTGTCTTTAAGCACTTAGAGTCTTAAATTGCTGGATATTTGCCCCATTTCTCTGGTTCTCTTCACATTAATGGTCCTAGAAGAGCAACAAATGCCCCAGCTGAGTGACCTTTCTGAGTGCCAGAACATTCCTTATGTTCCTGGATTCTTACCAGCCTGCCTTTTGCCCCCTGCACTCCACAAGACCCATGATTAACAAGGTCCCTGAGAACCTTGGGGCTGGCAAACAAAAACACATTTCTCCACCCTGTCTCTGTTAGCTTGGAGCTTGCAGCACAGGGAGACTACATGTGGGAACCACTTTAAACAGCAAAATCACCAACAGAACCCACAAAAATACAGAAAACATAGCACTAAATAGACTGTGAGAAGGACACTTGTATGAGAGCTGAAAAGGAAGGCAAGTTGTCACCTGCTCAACCTCAGCAGAGAAGATGCGCTGGAGCGATGCAAATGCTTCCCTGCTCTGCCCATGTGCACGGGTGACCACAAAAGTGCTGCCAGTATTGATTTTGGTAAATTTTAGCAAATAGGGAAATTTGCAAATGCAGAATTCATGAGTAATGAGGATCAATGCATGTGTGTGTCTGTGTTATTTATATATCAAATGAAATTCAAGCCAAAAGACAGAGATGTGTTTGCTCTTGAGGAAGTACAGCCCGGCTCAGTCATCAGACTGACGGATAGTAAAAATTCAGGTAGGCTCAGGACAGGGTAATAAGATAAATGCAGCCTGCAGCCATAGTCCCAGGCCTCACAGGCAGGGGCTGTAACTGTCAGTCAGCAATAGAGCCTAAGGGGTCCTGGCAAGAAGGGGCCAAGGATAGGCCATGGTAGTGTTTTGTGCCCACAAGCAACACAGCCAAAGTGTTGGTCTGCGGTGACATGCATGTGTAAACGCACCATCCCTATCCATTCTGCCATCTCCCACACTTGGCCTTGGGCATGAGGGGACTCGTCCTTTCTCCACCCAGCTGCTTCACATGGTCCTGTCCTGAGGATTCAGAGCCTAGTGGTATGTCTGAGGGCAGCAACCACAAGTGACAGGAGTTAGAGCCACTCTGTTGAAGAAATGACCTCCAACATGTCATAATCCAATAAGCAGCCACCTGAGGGTTCTATATCCCAGAGCTAGATCCCAGGGGGTCGGTGGCCTGGGAAGGGTGAGGGCATTTAGAGTCAGCTCTGTTTGGTCAATAAGTTAACCAAACAGCCTCAAGAACTGTTGGGGACATGTTGTTGGCAGACTAACAAGCTATGACCTTTGGTGAGAATCGCCACATTGCCAGTGCCTAGCCCATTGCTGGATCACAAATGTCCATTCTAACCTGGGGAGGGAGGGAATGAAAGAAAACACAAAATGAGTGTGGCTGGCTGGGTGGCTGCAGGGACTTGTATTTATTGTATGAGGGCTTGTTTCCACTGAGAGCAGCAGTAGTGGTCCATTGGGCTCAAAAATAATGTACTTATATTGTTCTTCATGTTTTTCAAAGCACTTTTATATATGCCATCTCATTAATGCTCAGATAAGTCTATGTAGCAGTGGGGTCAGATATTAGCACACTCAGGGGGTTAGGTGAGTTAGCTGATACATGGTCAAGGTGTTTGAGCAAGGACGTCCATTCATTCATGGCCAGCCGCCAGTGATACATTTCTGATGGGTTCCACGGCAGAAACTGGGTCCCAAAGTGCGCACCCAGGGTCCTTTGCCACTACCAGGCAGGAGGCAGCTCCACCATTCTCAGGCCGTGGCAGGTAAGGATCCAGGTGGCAGCTGAGATGCACAGCCTGGGCTGTGGAAGGTCCACCCTGCAGGAAGTGTGGGTTTCCAGCCTGAGGATCCACAGACCCTAAAGCCAGTGGTGCTGCTGGTCTGACCTCCTGAGCTGGGAACATTTAGCACCCACAGAAGCGCTGCTGCCTGGCAATTGCTCCCGGCCACGAAACCCTGGAGCTGTTGGTTCTTGGGGTGAAGGGCAGGGGAGTCGAGAGCCTACATTTACAGAGAGCCCAGAGTCCATGAGCCAGAGAAGTATGTACCACATGAGTCCCTGGCACTCTGATTCACTCTTCCCTCAAGGCGAGGTGGGCTCTTCCGTTCACACGGGAGCCAGGCCAGGCTCAGTGTGCTCATTCTGGACCCGACATGCTCTTTCCTCACTTGACAGTCAGAGCCCTGTCCTCCACTGTGCCACCTCCCACCTGGACTGTTAGACAGACACCATCTTCCTGCCACCACCTTCCAACTACTCACTCTCTCTCCAATATTTACCAGTGCTAATTCCTTGTGGTTCCCAGTTCCAACCTGCAATCCATCCCTTTCCCATAATCCCCCCTGGCTTTGGATGGGAAGCTCCTTGGGCATTTCTGGGGCTTTCTCCATACCGGTTTCACTTGGAACCCTGGGCTCACATAGGGGGAGGCGAGGTGCTAGGAGAGAACTGGCCCTGACTGAACCAGCTTGCTGACCCTGCCCGGGCATACTGGGGTTGGCTTTCAGGCCTGGACAGACAAGCCGTGAGTGAAGACATGGGCACAAATCAGGGTGCAGCTGGATCTAGTGGGGAGGCCAAGGTCCTGGGCTTCCCCAAAGACATGACTATCTCATGGGTTGGGAGGCTGTGCTCATCAGCCAGGGAGGAGGTTCCCTTGGAAGGACAGACACACGGGTCAGCGTCGGGGACCTGTGCCTCAAGGGGTGACAGGAAGACGGAGACCCACACAGAAACCTCAGGAAGGTTATTTCTGACAGGATCGGAGGCCACAGGTAGAGCTGGGAGTGGGGAGAGAATACTCCTCACCAAGACGCTGTTGCTCCCACGTCTGTGAGAGCTGCCATGTTCCACGTACACAGGGGTAAGAGACATGGAAAATGCCGGGGTTTTCTTCATGGAACATCTCGCTTCCCCCCCTCCCCCACCGTGTTCCTAGAGAGAGCCGGGAGAAAGCCTCACCTGAAGAAGCCTTTGCAGCCTTCACAGGTCATAGCGTTGAAGTGAAAACCTGTGGCTCGGTCTCCACACACTCCACAGATCCGGGGAACATTCCGGTCAAAGTCGCCAGGGTCAGGCAGGGAAGTGCTGGCTGCCATCGCCTCCATCCCTGTAAGAACAGCAGGCAAGTCACAGCCAGAGCCAGAGTTAGTGCCAGGATCTGCTGTCACCCTTCGTATCTACCCCTCCCCCACTGCCCCCCTGCCGCAAGGGGCCTCAGCAAAGCTGGGCATCTCCCCAGGGCCCAGGCCTGGATGCGACTGTTTTGGAGCACTGGCTACGTGGCTCTGCCCACTCCGCTGTCTCAGAGCACTGCCTGGGAGCAGATGCTGCATCTGCTGGGCTACTTTGGAAGAGGTGGCTGGCCTTGAAGGGCTTTTTACTTCTAGGGTGTGAGCAAGGATCCTATGATTGAACATAATGCACACCACGCACTGGCTCTGCCTCAGTAGCAGACCCGACCCAGCTCAGGGGCTTCTCTCTGGCCCAGCACTCTCTCCTAGAGAAATCAGGGGGCCCACAACTTTAGCCCCTTCTCTCCCCGTGAGCATGAGGGGAACAGTGCCCAAGCCAGCACCCTGGGCATACAGCTCAAGACTAACAGGACTAACAGGCACCTGCCATAGTGTCCTGGTACCAAGGTGACCAAAATACATTCTCCCTTTTGTTTGCAATATTTAAGACATTCGCTTGGGGGCTGGATGCAGTGGCTCACACCTATAATCCTAGCACTCTGGGAGGTTGAGGCATGTGGATTGCTGGAGGTCAGGAGGTCAAGACCAGCCTGAGCAAAGCTAGACCCTGTCTCTACTAAAAATAGAAAAACTAGATAGGCACTTTGCTGGGCACCTGTAGTCCCAGCTACTTGGGAGGCTGAGGCAAGAGGCTTGCTTGAGCCTAGGAGTTTGAGGTTGCTGTGAGCTATGACACCACGTCACCCTACCAAGGGCAACATAGTGAGACTCTGTCTCAGAAAAAAAAAACAAACAACATAGCTCAGTGGTTAGGGAACCGGTGCCACATGTTCTGGTGCTGGTGGGTTCAAACCCAGCCCAGACCTGCTAAACAAACAAAAAAAAAAGTAGCCATGCATTGTGGCAGGCACCTGTAGCCCCGGCTGTTAGGGAGGCTGAGGCAAGAGAATCACTTGAGCCCAGGAGTTTGAGGTTGCTGTGAGCTTTGATACCACGGCACTCTACTGAGGATGACAAAGTGAGACTCGGTCTCAATTAAAAAAAAAACAAAACTGACTATCCTACAGAATATCCCAGAATATCCTCCTGGGTCATGTGAATCATATGCAATTAACTAATTTTGTCTTCACAGCCATTTTTCATAAATAGGCATTAGCATCTAGAGATGGATTTCACATTTGAGCAAAAGGGAGACAAGGAACACAATGTAACAGCTTCGGGAGGTCCTACTCGGGAGGCGGCTGGCTTGCCTCTTCCATTAGGCAAATTGGGCCCTTGGCTTTGGCTGCTGCTTCTGATCTCAACCACTGATAGGCTCAGAGCTGACTCCAGGACATCTCAGGCCCCTGTGAAACTCTTTCAGACCCTGCTGCCTCCCAATTCTCCCAGTTTCTTTTTTCTTTTCTTTTCTTTTTTTATTTTTGACATAGCATCTCAAGCTGTCACCCTGGGTAGAGTGCCAAGGCGTCACAGCTCACAGCCACTTCCAACTCTTAGGCTTAAGCAATTCTCTTGCCTTAGACTCCCAAGTAGCTAGGATTACAGGTGCCTGCCGCAAGGCCTGGCTATTTTTTGGTTGCAGTTGTCATTGTTATTTGGTGGGCCTGGGCTGGATTCTAAACTGCCAGTTCCAGTGTATGTGGCTGGCGCCTTAGCTGCTTGAACTATAGGCACTGAGCCAGTTCTCCCAATTTCATCTGAATCCTCACAAGGAATGTTACAGGTTGACCCAAGACAATAAGGTCCCTCAGGTCAGAAGAAAAGTAAGAGAGAAAGCCAAGAATGAGGGGACAAGCGTCTCCCTCTCCAGCCCAGGGTACCATTTTTTCCCACTCCTAGGAAAGAGAGGTAGATTTTGGAGGTCCCTAAGGGGCTCTGAGCTACTTTTCAATGCCAAGGTCCACGATCTCTGATCCAGGCTTTGTAATGGCGAAGCTCATTAGAGTCTCATGTCATTTCCTTTTTGTACCACCCATTTTGAATGAGGCCCAGAGATGCTCAAGCCTTGAGACATCTCTAGCAACTATCGTCACAAGCCAAATACTTAATTTTTTAAAATTCATAAAGAGCATCATGCCAAGAAAAGGAAATAGGGCAGATAAATAAGGACACCGTCTTGTCAGTCCCAAAAGGACAGAATGAGTCCTGGTCATAGACACAAGAGATCTCCTGACCTTCTCTTTCACCTTTACTTTTCCTGGAAACTTTAACATAATAATGACACCATTGCCTATCCCTTTCACTGCTAGATTTATACTTGCTAAACTATAATGTTTATATATATACAGAGGATGCCCAAAATGTATGTGTATATACAATTGAGGAAAGGAAAAAATTATATTAAAATTATAATACTCCAACGGTGCCCTTAGCTCAATGGGTAGGGTGCTGGCCATGTACACCAAGCCAGGCAGGTTCAAACCTGGCCCGGGCCTACTAAATAATAATGACAACTGCAACCAAAAATATAGCCAGGCATTATGGCAGATGCCTATAATCCCAGCTACTTGGGAGGCTGAGGCAAGAGAATCGCTTAAGCTCAAGTGTTAGAGGTTGCTGTGAGCTGCAACATCACGGCACTCTACCCAGGGTGACAGCTTGAGACTCCGTCTCAAAAAAAAAAAAAAAAAATTGTGACTTGGCACCTGTAGCTCAGTGAGTAAGGTGCCGGCCACATACACAGAAGCTGGAGGGTACAAGCCTGGCCTGGGCCTGCTAAATAATGACAACTGCAACCAAAAAATAGCTGGGCATTGTGGTGGGTACCTATAGTCCCAGCTACTTGGGAGGCTGAGACAAGAGAATCGCTTAAGCCCAAGAGTTTGAGGTTGCTGTGAGCTGTGACGCCATGGCACTCTACCAGGGGCGACATAGTGAGACTCTGTCTCAAAAAAAAAAAAAAAAAATTGTAGTACTCAATATATACCAGTAACAAAAGATGAACACATGTCAGTGTTTGAGCACCTTTTGTAATTTCAGAAGTCAAATGTGACTTGCGTGTTATAATTATATATAACACTAAATATATGTAATTATAATTATATATACATATATATATAGAGAGAGAGAGACACACACATAAAAAAAGGACAAAAGAATGATTAGCAGAAGCCTTTGAAGAGATAAGGTTGGGGAAGAGTATGTAAGGTGTTAGTAGCAGAAGTAGTCTATTTTTTGAGTGGCAGGTATATGGTATCTTATTATTACAATGAAAACACTATGTCTATGTTTGTATGCCTTTCTATATATATGAAACATTTCATAATTGAAAAGCAGTGAAAAATAGAAAAAGTACCTATGGGTTTGTCATAATTGTCCCTATAGACCAGTGATTTTCTTTTTTTTATTTTTATTTTTTATTTTTTGCAGTTTTTGGCCAGGGCTGGGTTTGAACCCCCACCTCCAGTACATGTGGCCGGCACTCTACTCCTTTGAGTCACAGACACTGCCCATAGACCAGTGATTTTCAACCAGTGTGCCGTGAGGGGATCTTAGGTGTGCCACAAAAGTTTTTAAGATTATTAATGAAATTATTTTTGAGAGAAGTTCAAAGCACAGTAACTGGGTTTTTTTTTTTTTCACTTTTTTCTTTTTAAGTCAACATAATTTAAGTGTGCTGTGGAAGTTTAACTACAAGTTCAAGTGTGCTATGAGATTAAAAAGAAAAAAGAAGGTTGAAAAACACTGCTAAAGACCATCCCAAGTCCCAGCTGACTCCTGCAGGTTTTTAGAACATAGTACCCGTCCAAGATGTGGGCAGGGATCCCAGAGGCCCAATACCACGGTGGGGTAATAGGAGAAACTGCCTAAGATGTTTGTGGCTTAACCCTGGGTTGGCTGAGATGTTATAGCTCCCAGTCATCATGATGTTTTTGCAGAGTTTAGGTCATCATCCAGGCTCCCAAACATCTCCTGGATTTGGTGGAAAACAGAGAACTCCAGTGATGGGGGGAGTAGAAAGGTTTATCAGTCAAATCAGTTCAACAAATAAATGTCCAGCATCATGTGAGCTCACTGGGAGATACCATGGCACAAGCAAGTTGGACCATGTATTACACAGCGGCAGTGCAGTCCTGCAGTGGGTTGAGGGTCTCCTGGCCTGGGGTGAGAGCCCAGACACTGGTTAGGCTAGACAGAAAGATTGATTCTGCAGCCAGAGGCCCACACTGTCAAGGCCACTTCAGGGGAGCCGACAGAGGACACACATCTGCTCAGGGTTATTTGCTGCTACTAAAAGCCAGAGTCCAGATGTGGAGAAGAGGCCTAGGATTCTATGGCCTGAGAGCTAAAAGTCCCAGGAATGACAGGCAGAGACTATAAAGAGGGCAGGAGAGAGAAAGAGGAGATGGAGGCTGTGTAGGAAACACAGAATAGGCAGGACGGACCCCTGGAGTCCTGGCTGGGAGCCAGCAAGGACCCTCCTGAGTCCATCTGAGTACCCATGCCCACCCTACGCCTGTGGGTCTCAGCAGCAAATGCAGAGGCCCTGGCAAAGCTTGGGTAGTGTTCCTTTCCTTCCCTGCCCACCACCTTGCTATGACCCCCCCACCCCATGCCCTAAAAACAAAAGCCAGGGAAGCTGCGGCTGATGGGGAAACACTTACCTGAAGGAGCAGGGGCAGGTAAGTGGAGCCGAAGGGTGCTCTTCTATGAGGGCTCCAGGACACTTCAGACTGAAGAGCTTCTGAAACAAAGAAGGGTTAAGGTTTTCTCTAAAGCACAGCTCCCACCTCTTAGCCATTCCCCTAAGGAGCCCGGCCTTTCCAGGGACTTCAGCCCTCACAGCAGGGACTAAAGCTGAAGTGTCTTGCTGGGAGCTGGCATGCCATGTCATCACCGTCAGGGCTATGGGGCGGGGCTGGGCAGCCTCCAGGATGGGCCCTCTCCGTGACAGGGAGCAGCAAGAAGCAGTGGGCCAGAGGAAAGCGCCCCTGCTGCGGTCCTCTTCCTCCTCTCCCAGGCCAGGCTGTCAGTGGCCTGAAGGGGGACTGCCTAAGAGAGGCCCCCCCCCCCCCCCCCCGTGCTGCCGCTGTCCCCATGGTAGGCTTGCTGCTGCTCCGGAGAGAGCCATGGGGCAGCGCAGCAGCTGCTGAGAGGCCACTGCAGGGCAGCTGGAGAGAAGCTGAACCTGGTGGTGGGGGGTGGAGACAGCCGGCTTCAAAGGCAGGAGTCTGAGATCTCTGGGGACTGGGTGTATGGCGCAGGTGCTGCAGGGGTTAAATACAGCAACACGCTGCTTTCAAACAGGATGTTTTCTGCCACTTTTAGCTCTTCCCCAGACATGCTCCACACCCCTGGCCTCAGCAAAGGCTGCAGGGGGCTGATTCTGTGGCCCCAGCTCTGGGTCTCAGCAGCATGACCAGTCACCAAGGTGGTGGTGGTGGGGCGGTGCTGGTAGAATTTCACCCTTCCCACTTCTACCCATGCTGGCCGTGCTCTGTTCACCTATAGAGATAGACAGATAGACACACTCACACACACACACACACACACACACTCACTCTCCCTCTCTCTCTTCCTCCCTTCCCTGATACCAACTGAAGGTGACTGGGGAAATAGACATGCAGGTATCTGACCCTGAACCGTGGCAAAGACCTTTAAGCCAAACACCAGATGGAGCAGGTCCAGACCCCCAGTTTTTATCTCTCTTCAGAGACCTCTGTCTCCTAGTGGCCTGCTTAGGCAGGGAAGAGGACAACCAGAGAGGCTTCCAAGTTCCTGGACCCAGTCCAAGAACTACCAGCACACTGACTCATTTGCCAGCTCCCAGGGGAACACCCAAGGAAAACCCCAGTGGACCACGAGCCGAGATGGCCTGAGCTAGGCCAGCCCACTCCAGAGGACCATGGGAGTGGAGGTGTGCCTGCTGGGGACTAGCGTGCTGCTACACCCCTACACATCAGGCTCCCCTTTGCTCCCTCTACTCACACTGCCCAGTACCCTCCAGCTGCCCACATCATTCTGGACCCTACCCTATGGCCTTATCAGTCTCTCAACCTCCCCTCCTGATGCTCAGGAAGGCTGAAGTGCAGGTGAAGTGGGTACAGAAAGGATTTCCTATCCTCAGCCCTTAAGGTTTTCAGAGGTCATAGGTGACATCCAGGTAGCTCAGAGCTACCCTTGAGCTTCAGAAAAAAAGTTGATTGAGTATCTACTACCTGCTAGGCCTGCTAAGCTCTACCTACATTATTTCAGCTAATCCTCACAACAGTTCTGTGAGGTAGGGAGAAGTCCTATTTCATATACGGTCAAGCCAGAATTCAGAGCACTTGGATTGACTTGCCCAGGTCCCACAGCAGGCGAGTGGTAGCACCAAGAGCCAGAGGACAGACCGATTGCAGCGTCCATGTGCATGGTTTTGCCCCTGCTACTTCCTCCCATTTTCCACCATAATCATCAGAGTGGGTCCCTATTACTCCGCCCTGAGCCCCGCTCCAAGTTCTTCATGAATACTTACTCACCAACCTTGTCAGGTGGGTGCCATTATTATCTCTACCTTAGGGATGGAGAAACTGAGGCACAGGGAGGTTGATTGTCTTTGGACCTGGAATTTGAATCTAGGCAGTTTAGCGAATTCATTTCCCCAACCCTAAGCCCTGGATGCCCTTCACTTCCACTAAGTTGGGGAGCAATGCAGAGAACAGCCCCTAAGTCATAAGGGAGGAATGTGCAGCCTTTTTTCCTTCCAAGGATTCCCAGGCCAGGGAACAGCAGGCCTCAGCCAGGATCTGATTTCAGCCATTCAGCCCCTCTCCTCTGGGAAAACCCTATTCAACAGGTGGGCCTCTCCCCGCCCCCACTCAACTTTTTACTACTGGATGGTCCGTTTAGGAGAGATTATCCTCGATTTAGGTCTTCGTTCAAGTGCAAGCCTGTGGGGCAAAGACACGGGGTGAAAAAGAGGGCAGGTGGAAAACCTGCTCAGTCCTCTGCCTCTGTCATGTCACATGCCCACCCACCAGTAATTCATGTTCTGAGTACATACAGCATCACACTGCTTTTGCGGGGGCTGTCCCCAGAGGACCCTCTCCTGACCCTGCTTCAGAAATACCCAATTCCCTAGCACTGAGCTTCAGAGAAGTGGAGTGGGAGGAGACTGAATCTGTAGAAAGCCCCTGGCTTCCATTCCTCCTGGCCTGCATCCCACATCAAAACCCCTGCCTGATGCTGACCTCAGTCTTGACCTTGTCTTAGCAAAAATGAGAAGATAACATATTTCCTTCCAGTCACTAAAGCCACAAAATTTACCTCTCCTACACGTCTGCCTGTCAGCTCACACAACAGGCGCCCCCACCTTCCAGCAGCTTCTGTTAAAGGGGCATCCCCAGGCAGTCTCGCCTAGACAGCCAGGTGGGGTGGTGGCTGTGGGGTATTCTGGGCAGAGTCCTGGGAAGACAAGGATCAAAGTTCGCCTGGGCTCAATTTAACTCCACTACACTAACTGGGCCCTCCTCAGAGTCCTGAGGGTGGAAAAGCTATGACTCTAGGAAGACTACGGGGGTGAACAAGAGGTCTGACCATGAAGGTCTTCTCCAGCTCTGGAAGTGTGCAACTCCTGAGACCAGAATTCCCATGCAAGGAGGCCTTGAAAGAGCCATTCATGGAGCTTTCTCCTAGACCCCTCAGTAACCAGATAAGCCCCAACACACACATCTGAGTGAATGGGATCCACTCATCCCCAGAGGCCAGTGGGCAGGAAGGGCATGGAAGATGTGGCCCCTAACGGATCCAAGTAGAGGATGGGAGCCCAGGAGAGGGTCCTCCTCAGTCAGTTTGGGAAGAACAAAGTAATTAAAACTGGGCTTTCTGATTATTGACATCAGCTCAAAGCTCCCACTCCTTCTAGTTAGAAATGGAAAGCTAAGCGATTTCCCCATAGAGGGGGAGAAAATTCTTCCTCCTTCTAAAGTTGGCACACACAGAGTCACCCATGTGCTGGGCTTTCTCTGGAGTAGATAAGCCCGTGTGTCCACCAACCACAACTGCACACACTTGTGCATACACACATGCCATTTCTCATCATCCTTTTGACTTTGCCCGTGGAATGCTGAGCACCGCATGACCTACCTAACTTTCCCTTTGTCATTTCTTTATTTTAATATGTAATTTAGGCTTAGCAATTATCATGGCCAGCTAAGGAGATACCCATTTTACCTACCCCCCTAACCACCACCATGTTCCCACTTTCTCTACCCAGAACAGTCTCAGCATTATCTTCTGGAAGAAGCCGAGGGAGAACAGAGTGAAAATGAGGGAAAGGGAGAGGGTGTGTTGTAGAAATAGAACTGATCCAAACCACTTGTTGCCTGCAACTGTCTCCCCAGTTCTTTCATACACATTTTAAACATGGGTGAGAAGGGATGGAAATTACTTTCTACAGAGTGTGATGTCCCAAGTAAAACCCAATAGATACTAGTCATCTCAGAAAATCTCAAGATTGGAAAGTAACGTAGCATCCCCTTCTCCAAGGGTCTTAAATCCCACCTATAACATTCTAGTCAAATAGTTTTCTAGTTTGTGTGTGAATATTTTTCCTAATGTGGAACTAGCTCCCATAGCAGTCCACTCTCTGGATGGCTCTATGCTCAGAAAGTTCTTCACTAAGTACACATGAAACAGCCCCTGCTGCTTTAATTTTTTTTTTTTTTGGCAGTTTTTTTTTTTGGCTGGGGCTGGGTTTGAACCCGCCACCTCCAGCATATGGGGCTGGTGCCCTACTCTTTGAGCCACAAGCGTCACCCAAATTTTTAATTTTAATTTTTAGAGATGGGGTCTCATTATGTCTTACAGAGCGAGTGCAGTGGCGCTATTCTCGCTCACTGTAACCCTGAAGTCCTGGGCTCAATCCATCCCCTGGCCTCAGCCTCTGGAGCAGCTGAGATTACAGGCCCCATACCACTTTTACTTGCTGGTCCTAGACCAGCTTTTTATAGCCAGCTTAGACAAATTTATTGCCATTCATACAGGGTTGCTAGAGGAGGGTTTGGCAAGGCCATTATAGAACGCCATGGTGCAAATTAGAAAAAGGGGCTCATTCCTCAAGACAGTTTACCTCCATCAGTCAGAAAATTAACCTAAAAAAATACAAAAATCTACAATGTTGCTATTGTGAATGGGATGGCAGGGGAGAAGCGGCAGCAGACGGCCAGGGTCACCTTTGATGTTGACTTAGACTCCCCACAAACCTCCCAGGTAAGGCTGTGATCCTCATGAGAGCTGCAGGTGAGGTGAATTACAGACAGCATCTGCCTCTGGGGCCCTCACCTCACCAGAGGTGGCCTGTCTGCCCCTCTGTCTGCCACTCGGCTGTTCCCCGGGGAGGCTGGGCCCTGGCACGGCAGCTCAAAGAACATTTACGAGGCTCACCAAACGTTCTTAATGACTGACTGTGCAGGGGAGAGTGAGTGGCTCTTGACCCAGCAGTTGCAGGAGGGAGTTTACCCATAAAGGCAGTTCTTAGTTAACCCTTTTGGGAATGTACCTCAGCTGAAGAACCTGGCAAAAGTCATGGACCGACCCACTATGGTGTCGGGGCTCTTGGGGCACTGCACCAAGACCAGGCAGCTCCCAGGCACCAGCGGTCCTTCTTGGCCAGCTGCCCTCCCACTCTTAGGAGCACAGCGGTTTCCCAGTAGGACTCAGAGGTGGGAACTCATGACGCCTCAGGAGGTGAGGCAGGAGATACATGGCTTCCTTAGATAGATTTCCACTTCTTATCGATAACAATTATTCCTGCTAGCTGCTTTTTTCCAGTGGAAACTCTACCCTCAGCTTTGTCAACAAGATTTCTGGGCTGATTACTGCTCTCCAGGTAATGGGTAGGCTATGCCCTGTCACCGCTGGGATGTGTGGGCACCAGCAGTGGCTGGAAAAGCACAGGAAAGCACAGGCTGCAGCCCCATCCTTCTGGTTTTCCAGCTGAGGAAACTGAGGCCGTGGGAACAGGAGCGTAGGTATTAGAGGCTGGGAAGGGGAAATGGGCAGGGAGGGTGGGGAGAGGTTAGTGGTGACAAAATTATAGCTCGGTTAGAATAATGAGTCCTGGTGCTCTGAAGCACTACAGGGCAAATATGATGAACTATAAATTGCTATGTATTTCCAAAAAGCTAGAATAGAGGAATATGAATGTTCACAACACAAAAGAAACGACAGATGTTTGCGCTGAGGGATCCCTGATTTGATCATTATACATTTATGTATTGAAATATCACTCTGTATTCCATAAATACATACAATTATTATCTAGCGACTAAAAATAAAAGGAAAAGAAATTGGAAAGTCAAAAGGAAAAAACAAAAGAACTGAAGCCATCAGCAGGCAAGTGACCCGTCCAAGGCGACACAGGGAGAGTGTGCTTCCTCAGCTCCACCTGGCCCAGTCCTGAGGACGCCAGGCACCCTGCCTGAGCAGCTTCCGGGAGAGTGTGGTGTGAGGGAGACATGGGCCATGGAAGGGGACGTGAACCTCATCCTTCAGAGAAGAGCTGAGGGATGCGCCTGGCCCGATCTTGCCCTACTCTGGGTGGAGTCTCCTAGGATACCAGGAAGCACAGGGGAAAGCTGACAGGGCAACAAGGCTGCTTGTCTAATTAGTAGGAGACCAAGACACAGAAACCGAGGGAGCCCCAAAGGGAGAGCACCCAGGACACAGGGAGAACAGTCCAGCCCTCCTGGGCAGACCTGAACCTCTGCTGTTGCTGGCGCAGCTGATGGCTAAACGAGATTTTCTTTCTTTCTTTTTTTAACAAAAATGGCTTCAGGACAGTAAGAAAGCGTTGCTTCTTTCTTCCAAGTGACTCCCAAGCCCAGCTTTTATCACCCGTGTGCCTGTCTCCAGGCCAAGCATCCATTTTGCTTGTCCCACATCCATGTGGGCCTGAGTCTCTTGCCCATGCAGACTCCTCTGAGCATCCCCCCACTCCTCCCCAAACCACACCCTGGCCGAGCTTCTTCCCCTTATTTTCCTTCTGGGACCAACATGATTTCTGAATCACTCAAACTCTTCCTGCATTGTGTGAAAGGTCAGTCTCCAAAGCCTGGGTCCTGCCAGCTCCAAGAGATTTGAGATTCTTGGTACCAGATCCCTTGCCTACATCCAGCCACCTGGGCCAGCTTGACATCCTTGGCCACCTAGTCACTACCCAGGTTCCCCCCAAACCATTCCCATCTCCTCATCTACAAATAGGGACGTGATGGTACCTGAGTCCAGGGCTGTTGTGGGGATCACATGACTGCTCTGCAAGTCATCTGTCAGTATTAGCACTGCGTCTGTCATTAACACAATCTCCGGAGAAGCCAGGACAACAAGTGGGAGAGTGGCAGGCCCCACAGAGGTGCTGTGGAGGGCTGGACTTCTGCTCCACACCAAACAAACATGTCCCAGGAAGCCACATTTTTGCTGAGCCAGGACAAAACTGACCATCCCACCCACTGTCTGTGGCTTCCAAAACTTTGGCTGCTTGGGATGGAGAGAGATGGGTCATTCCAATCCCTCCCCCAACACGCAGAGAAGATAAGCCACAAATGCAGACTTTGGAAAGAAGATGAGGCCTGTGTCTCCCTAGTTGTCACTGGTTACTCACCCCTTCTGCCCACCGCCCTTTCTCTCCCTCTCTCCCAGTGCCGCCCCTCCCACATCCCCCACGTCTAGTGCTGGTTCCTTATGCTGCATCTGCTCTCACCCCAGAGAACCCTGAAGCTTGACAACCTCCAGGATGGCCCCTCTGTCTGTCACCAGAGCAGCTCCTTACCCACACCTTCCCACCACCACACGCAGCGAAAGGCAGAGCTTGGGAAAGGCTCAAGTGTGTGCCAAGGGGCTGGAGCTGGGAGGGGACAGAGAAGGCTATAGCAGCCCTGAAGGCGAGGTGGCCCCTCTTCCAGACTCTGGGCTGGCTCTGCCCATTGGGCCAGACTCCTGGCTTCCCCAGGCCATTCACTTATCCTGGGAGAGATTCTGAGGCTCCCAGGGTCCTCTGAGATGGACAGGGCGAGGATAGATATCTCTCTACCAGGCAGCTCTAGACCAACGAGGGGCTGATTTACCCGAAGGCGTCTTCTCCATCCTCTGGTTTATCAGTGAGAGGGTGGACAGTATTTATGAAGCTTCTCAGGACCCAGGCCAAGTGGGAGGTTGCCATTTACTTTCGAGAGAGCAGCAGTGCTACCAGCGGCTCTTCAGTTTGTGATTAGAATTATTTCCTCCTAAAGATTCTGTCCAGAGCTCCTGTTTGGGCAGGCTCCCGACCATCCCTCTGTGTAGATTCCCTTCTGGGGACCCTCTCAGAGGGCCAAGGAGGTTGCAGCATTTCTTCATGGCTTCACACTGTGGTGGGCATCGGTTCTGGCCTCTGCTGTCATAGATGGTAACCATGCCTAGTTTTAAGCACCTACCACATGGCAAAGCCTGTGCTAGAAGTTAGAGATTCAGCAGTGAGCCAGACACAGACCCTGCCCTCTTGAAGCTTACAATCTCCAGGGGAGACAAACAGGAAGCCCCACTTCAGTATAAAACACGCTATGCTCCAGGTCAGCACCAGGCACATGGGAGCACGTGAAAAGAGAAGGCCCTCTCTCAACTCCTCAACAGAAACTGGGAGGAGCCCAGGAATTTAACGAGGTCATGGGGACAGCAGTGAGGAGAGTACAGGCAGAGGTTACCACACATGCAAAGGCTGAGAACAAAAGAGAAAGAGCATGTCTGGGGCAGAGAAACCAGACCAGTGTGGCTGGAGAGAGTGAGAGGGTGCCAGAAAGAGATGAGCCAACTGACCACACTCATTTTAAAGACTGTAGGAAGTACATTCCATTCTTTCCATTACTGAGTACTTCTTCCAGTTAAACCCAGTGAATCTGCAGTACCAGGAATTTTAAATTATTGCAATGAAATTTCAAAGCCCACTGAGATTCTGATTCCAACCTGAAGCCACCCTGAGTGTTGTGAAGAAAATAAAAATGGGGGGCTCGGCGCCTGTGGCTCAAGTGGCTAAGGTGCCAGCCACGTACACCTGAGCTGGCGGGTTCGAATCCAGCCCGGGCCCGCCAAACAACAATGACGGCTGCAACCAAAAAATGGCCGGGTGTTGTGGAGGGCGCCCGTAGTCCCAGCTACTTGGGAGGCGGAGGCAGGAGACTCGCTTGAGCCCAGGAATTGGAGGTTGCTGTGAGCTGTGATGCCACAGCACTCTATCCAGGGTGACAGCTTGAGGCTCTGCCTTAAAAAATAAATAAATAAACAAATAAAAAATAAAATATTTAGTTTTATATTCTATACTACGTTTCAACCAAGAAATGTGCTATAGTACATTTTAACCAAAGTATCATAACAGAAAGCAGAACAGACAAGAAGAAGCTATTAAACTCTAGTCAAGTTTATTTATTCTGAGCCTATTAAGTGAAAATAAACCTAGTTTTATAAACAGTTTTGTTCTTTCTTTCTTTTAATTTGAAAAACTTTACTCTTAAATTTCATTGTTTTTCTTTACTCAGTCTCAGCTGTCTTGCTGAAGGGCCGTTCTTAAGAAATAGACCCTCAAGCCAACATGAGCTTACGGGAGTTCCTGCTGGGATTGGAGAACTTTACTGTTATGTGATAACATAACAGAAGAGACCGTTTTCAACAAGTCTGTTTAAAATATTTGAAGGTCAATACAGTTAACTCTAAAATGATTTCACTGTCTATAATCAAAATGGCATTTACTTTTATATGGCTAATAATTTTAACTCCTTTCCAAAACCACCTCAGTGTCAAGGCTTAGTTATCGGCCCAGCTATCATCAAGATACATTTTTATCAGCTAGTCCACTTATTCAGGGAAGAAAGAAAGGTAATTTAATATTTTATTTAGACTTAAAAGAATGAGTAAATGATAGTTTTACATGTAGAAAAAATTAAAACACTCCATCTCAGAGCATGACCCAGGATCATCTTTAACAGAATTACCTGATACATAGACTCTTGAATCTGCATTTTTAACAAGCTCCCAAGTGATTAGATGTGCATTATAATTTAAGGATCATTGTTCTACAGATTTTTGCCTTAACCATTAGCAAACAGAAAAGTACAAGATACTTCTGTGTGTAAAAGCATTGTTAATTCCCCCCTTTTGTATTCTGACAAACAATATTCTCATTCTCATGCCTTCCTTTTCTTTTATTGTATACAATGCACATAAGCAAAAAGGGAGGATAAATCTGTGGCCTGTTATCAAAAGGTGTCACTGAAAACATGGAATTTAAGCTAGAACTTGGTAAGGAAAATGTTCCCTTTAGCTGGCAGAAGTTAGAATGAGAGAAAGCAAAAAGAAGACACACAAGCCTGTTATGATAGGAAAAGTATGGGAAGAGAATGGCCAGAGTCTTAATAGGATATAGGTGGGGTGACTGTAGCAGCTAACATTGGATCAGTGAGGTGAAATTGTATAGATCATGTAAGCATGTCAAGGCAGTTTAGCTTTGATTTGGTATTTATGTTCTTAAATTTGATGGTAATATGATGTTTTTAAAAGGTTAAGGAATTTACTCTGAAATGATACAATGAATTTAAATATATAAATGTATACACCCACTTATATATGAATCGTAATGTGTAAACAGAGACAGGATATTTGGCTAAATAACAACTTCAATCATAACTCATTATGGGATGAGAGAGTGTGTTGGCACCTTGCTATTGAGATGGAATGAACGTGAGAGAAAAATCTTTTAAGTATCTCCATTGATTATTCCTTATACCAGAGAAGATAACCAAGGATATATTTTGTTTCTCTATTTCAATGGAAGGAAAAATAAAAACAGAGTAAAATTCAAGTGGGTGAATTTGTGTTATGATCCATAATAAATAACTCCAAATATTCAGCAGCTAAATGATTTCATACAGGTTATTTTTCCATTAAACAATGCCAAACTCAAAAAGAGCCTTTGTTGTAGAAAGACAGTCAGTGTTGGGTTAAAATATAACCATACTTATAAAATATAAATATACTTACTTCCTCTTCACTACCATATTCTCTTTAACAATGCACATTTTAATTGATGCATTGGTATATAACACATACAAAAAACATTAGGTCAATCTTTAGTAGTCCAAGTTTTGAAAATAAAACATTCTGGAAGATTTCATTTTCGTTAGTAAGCTCATGTCTAAGGAAGTTGTTGGTTTCATAAAATTGACTTTATCACATATCTTTTTTTAAAGATTCTTTACAAATTTCTTCTATTGTCATTGTAGCAATAACTGTTGTTATTTTATATTCTTAGAATTTGATTAATGTTGCATGTATTTTGAAACTTTTGTCCTGAAGAGGAATTCTAAGACCAAAAGACTTAAGAGTATTGGAAAATTAATTGGGAAATCATTATCTATGTTTGAGGCAAACTCAGCACAGAAGCAATTAGTCCAAAAGAAAATCTATATGAGGAAAATGGCTGCAACTATTTTTAGTAAAGAGTAATGAATAAAGTTCACTTATTGAGATTCTTTGAAATTTCAGATTAATATGCGGGTACAGATAATTAGGTTAAATTTTGGGCGGCGCCTGTGGCTCATCGAGTAGGGCGCCGGTCCCATATACTGAAGGTGGTGGGTTCAAACCCAGCCTCGGCCAAACTGCAAAACAGAAAATTAGCCGGGCATTGTAGCAGGCGTCTGTAGTCCCAGCTACTTGGGAGGCTGAGGCAAGAGAATCGCCTAAGCCCAGGAATTGGAGGTTGCTATGAGCTGTGAGATATCACGGCACTCTACCGAGGGAGATAAAGTGAGACAAAAAAAAAAAAAATTAGGTTAAATTTTTGGTAGAGTCCAAGTTGTAGTTGTGTCCCCTCCCCCAGAAGGTGTGCCACACACCCTATATTGTGCCTGTCAGGTGAGAGCACACCAACCCTTCCCTCCTCCCCTCTCGCCTCCTCCAACTTGAGTGTAACTGTGTTTTGTTTTGTTTTTTCCTGTCTGGGTGTGTATTTGTTCATCTACTGGTTTCATATTAGTATTGAGTACCTTGGATTCTTACTTTTCCATTCTTGTGATACTTTACTAAGTAGAATATTCTTCAACTCCCCCCAGGTTAATAGAAAAGATGTAAAGTCTCCATCTTTTCTTAAGGTTGACTAGTATTCCACATTATACATATACCATAGTTTATTTATCCATTCATGTTAAAGTTTTAGCAGTTTTGTTTACTTAATATTAGTATTGTGCATGTAGCGGATGGTGTCACAGCCTCTCCCTCTTTCCTCAGCCCACCTACATTCACCTGCAGCTGAGTACATAATGCCTGGGGAGCTGACTTCCCTAAAGCTACAGAAGAGAGACAGACCCTTAAGGTGGGAAGTCAGCTTCCTTATTGAACCTGAAGTTCTGGAATGCAAGTGTTAAGACCACAAGGCAGTGCCCAAACAGTAGGGCATAAGAGTCAGTAAATAAATGCCCCAACCTTCCTGTCCACCAGGGGGACAGGTTGAACAGCGTTCCATGGGATTTCTCTAAGTTTTCCTTACAGGATTAAACCTCATTCACACACAGCAATAAGCCACACATTAACACATACTTTGGGGGGACTTTTTTTCCTCTCCCCTCTTTCCCAATTTACTAGTGAGAGTTCCTCAGAAGACTCATCTTTTAGGGGAATCCAACCTAAGCAATGTATTAATACAAAACAAAGAACACTAATCAAAAATGTATCCAAGAAATCCTACTGGTCACATAATTAAATCAGCTCTTAAGGTATCCAACATGTACTTCATAATTTATTTCTTCACTTCTTTATCATTCAAAGGATGTATTGTTAATCGTGGAACCAAAATTTCCATGTTCATTATTAGTCCAGAAGTTTATTAGTGGCCCCTGTGCATGCTCTTGTGTTTGCAAGAGCTATTGTATTCAGACAGCATTTGGATGCCAGCCCTGATGAATGTGGTCTACAGTATACTGTCAGGAGAAAATACATGCCATGCTTGATAATTAAGATATCCAAGAAGAAATATGCCAATGGAAGCATATTGAGGGAGGTTGGCATTTACAATTTTGCTAGATAGGGACCTTGCTGGCAGAAGAAGTGTGTTAGGGCAATGTTTAGGGCTTAGGTTGGAAAAGTTAAAAACATGAAACCATACAAAGGGACCTATCTTGCATGACGCCCGTAGCTCAGTGGGTAGGGTGCTGGCCATATACACCAAGGCTGGCAGGTTTGAATCCAGCTCCAGCCAGCTAAAAGAACAATGACAACTGCAACAACAAAAAAATAGCTGGGTGTTGTGGTGGGCACCTGTAGTCCAGCTACTTGAGAGTCTGAGGCAAGAGAATCACTTAAGCCCAAGAGTTTGAGGTTGCAGTGAGCTGTGACGCCACAGCACTCTACCGAGGGTGAAATAGTGAGACTCTGTCTCAAAGGAAAAAATGCGGTGGGGAGACCTATCTTATTAGTTTCTTTAAGATTCTATGTTTAGCTCTGCCACACCAAAGCTCTCTCGGTTGGTAGTTGCTCTCTCTTCTTATCCACTGGCCTATTCCCTAAGTTAATTTTTATTTTAATCATAGCAGATGTTAGAAATTGGAAAAATAAATGATTGGGATAGTTGTGGGGGCAAAGAAGACAGAGGAATATTAGATACTGGTTTGCTCAAACCATCCTCTTTCCCTCTGCAAGTTGCTATCCCCAAAACTCCACTTACAAAGCAAATGTCTAACTTTCAAACTAAAATACGAAAGTGTTTTGGTACTGGGAAGTAGGATTCTACACCAGGACCAAGTTGCTGAAGGCGTGGCATATTTCAAAACTTTGATAATTGAAGCCTAATTTCCTCATGTTAAGTTGAGAACATGGTGAGGATTGTCTACACCGAATGAATAAATTATAACATATGTGCATTTTTTTACTTTAATGTTTCATTTTAATTTCTCCCATATTATCTCTGACATTGTTCTTGAAAAATCTGAATAATGTATCATGACAAGAGCAATTCTTCCTAAATTTCATCACCTCTAATTTCTATTCCAAAGTCACTGATTTTAAAGCTTGTGTTTCAGCACTCAAAACATATCACCACCTAAATAATATGGGATGCTATATGCTACCTAAAAAATATTTTAAAGCAAATTAGCTGAAAATAATAAAATAACACCATGGCAGTCACCACAGTTCCTCAAAGTTTCAAATCCCATAAACAATAGCACAGGGCCCAGGATACTAAAAAAAGATGCTGGGCATTTCTACTTAACGGCCAACATGGGGCTACCATGGGACAGTAGAGTAAACACCATTTACAGGTCACTTTGCAGACCAGCATGGAAATCATTTGGTTTCATACATGCTACAGATAACATACATTATTTCATAGTTTTCCTGAAAATATTTCATTAGTTCATTATTTGACGTGGTTGTCAATTCAATTTACATGATCCAAATTTCTGTAAAATGTGGCAGCTGCAACATATTTAGATCAACTCTTCAGAAAAAAATTAAAATTACACAACATGTCTAGGTTTGAAACTTTTGGTAAATAAAAAGTCTGGTCTCCAGTAACAAAATGATTAACCTGCTATAAGAGTTCCTGCAACAAGTATAATGGAATATAAAAAATATACATAAAAATAAGACAATTCTACTATAATTTTAACTTTATACCAAAAACTTACTTGTACTAAAATTTCCTGTAGTTCAAGAACTTTCATGTTTATTTTAGGTGCTAGCCAAAATCTTTTAACAAGAAATTAAGCTCATTTTCACATTTCCTTAGCCCAAGGTGGCCTTTGAAATTCTGATAAATAATTTGGCAGAGGTAAAAGTAAATTTGGCTTACTTTGTAGTTGTTATCTATTTTCTGAACAATAACAAAAATTATTCAGAGAAAATTTTGACTCTGAAAAGGATACATTTCTCTGTAATTATAGTCCCTTATCTTGGCTTGGCTCAGCGAGTGTGAAAAGAAACTGCTCTGCATGTATGAAGATAAACTTAGCCCACAGACTAAAGGGAAGGTATGCTCAACAGTGATAGAAAAACTGGATTTGAAATACTATTCTCCATTTAGTTACATATGCTGTGAAGTCATACACTGGCTGCAAACTACAGAGATTGACTTTGCAGGCATCCTTGGTGCCATGCCTTTAAAAAGAATCACTTTCTCTTTCTCCATTTCATTTTTAAGTAAAATGAACATTAGAAATCCAAGGACTTGAACTCCACCCTCTGTTAAAATGTCACGTTATCTGAAGTCCCTGTTCCGAGTAAGGTACAGTTAAGACTCATTGAGTGATTGTACTGGGTGAGCCCATGGCCCTCCACCACCAGGTGGCAACGCCATACATTTACTGGCTCAAACTGGTACTGAAGACACAAACAAGGGGCATGAGCCGGGCTCTGATTCCTATGGACCATGTCTTTCACCGAGGCCCCAACATACTCTTGGCACATTACCAGGCACATAGGAAGGAAGAAGACAAAAAAAAGAGAACAGCAGAAAAAAAACACTAATGGAGTGGTTGGGAATATAATTTTCAGCAGGAGCAGCAACCAAGCATTTTATACTCTTTCCCATGTGTACTCCATGAAGCACTATGCAGTCTGACAATAAAGTTCATAAACTCATCCAAGAAAAAGTGCTACATACCTCATTATGAATATCACTATGGTCACCTTCAAAGTTCTCCCCTTGGGAAGCCATGCACAGATGCCAGCACCTGTTCACCCTCCAAAGCAATTTTGGAAATCTTTTCCTGGAATGGTCATCACAAGTGTCGTTGTACTACCCTATGTCATGAATGTCATCCGAAAGTCTTCCTTTCAATATTTCCTTTATCTTTGGGTAAAGAAAAAAGTCATTGTGGGCCAGTTCAGGTGAGTAGGGAGGGTAGTTATTTGTTTACTGGCTAAGAACTCCCTCGCAGACAGTGCTGTGTGAGCTGGTACATTACTGTGATGCAGGAGCCATAAGTTGTTGGCCAAGATTTTCAGTTAAGACTTTCCAGTTTCTCTATCAATGTTGACTTGGTCTGCTATGTTTCTTGTGGGCAGCCACCAATTTT
The DNA here is from genome assembly GCA_963574655.1 of Perodicticus potto. NCBI lineage: Eukaryota > Metazoa > Chordata > Mammalia > Primates > Lorisidae > Perodicticus > Perodicticus potto. Next base: position 40,128 of record CAUYRH010096668.1, read on the forward strand.
GATACACATTTAATGAATTTTTGCAATGTTTTCATCAGTTCTGCTCATTACTGGCCATCCTGACCTCTCTTCATCAGTGACACTTTCTCTTCCCTCAGAAAAATGTTTAGTCCATTGGCACACTGCCATTTTCTTCATACCATCATCCCCATAAATTTGGACTAACAAGTCCCTGGTTGCATTTCCACTCTTACCAAGTTTAACAACTTACAAATGTTTGTCCCTTTCTCTAATTCAAGCTTTTTACTTGCTCACAACAGCACCCAAAAACACACAACAATAATGATCGTCACTCAGCAAAACACCAACACACATCAACACAAACACAACTGTGCCACACTGATATACCAAAGTTATGAAGCCTTACCAAGGTGTTCGTACAGTGCTACCAACATAAGCACTTGGTGGCAAGTTCACAAACTTAATTATTAGATAAAGTTACAGATCTAGTATGAGTAGCTATTACATACCCATGTGGAGATAAGTTCTGGAATCAATTATGATTGAGAAACACTGAGTTCAACAAACTGAAATTTATTTGGGGTCCCTTTTCTCAACTCTGATAGGTGTATTTCCTTTCTAGACCTAATCATGTAACCAATCAGTTATCTTTAAGAAAGAATTGCTAGTGGGCGGCACCTGTGGCTCAAGGCGTAGGGTGCCAGCCCCATATACCAAGGGTGGTGGGCTCGAACACAGCCCTGGCCAAAAAACTGCAAAAAAAAACAAAAAACAAAAAAAAACAAAGACAGAGTTGCTAGTAGTCTCCAAACTGGTGTTTGTTACCTCTTTCTTCCCTAATCGCCATATGACACTGGGGGGGCACTGAAATTATTGGAGTGATTTGGAATATTGACACTCGAAAGAGAATGACATAGCACCACCAACGGCATGTTCTCTCCCCATCCCATCTATAAATGTTATTTCTCAAATAGAAATGTGAAGGCTAGCTGCCAAGAATTTATTCTCTAATTTATAAGGGCCACACTATCCAGTAGACAGTAGGCATATGTGGCTATTTAAAATTAAATGTAAAATGTAGCCTCACAGTAGCCATGTTTCAGGTGTTCACTAGCCACGAGCGGTCAGTGGCTACAACACTGGATAGTTCAGGTGTAGTAAATTTCCATCATTACAGAAAATTTCATTGAACAGCACTGGACTAGTGTTATACCGCACACACAAACACACACAACTTCCTTTAGGAGGGAGCTCACTAAATCTCAAAAGCCTGCAAAATCTCACCATCAAATTCTAACTTCGCAGCATTCTCTCCTTTAAGCAGCCTCAGTTATGTGAACACTAGCCACAGGCAAGCAGATACTCTTTCCCCCCAAATAATTATAAGCCACAGAAGAATGCGCACACACACACACACAATCCCTTTTCTCCAATTAGGGGAAAAGAGATTTATTTACTAAATGATTCATGGTGGCTAGAACTATCCTGCTTCCTGTATCTCTGTTGTTTCAATCATTGTTTGTTTCCCCAAAACTACTTTAGTTTTCTTGATTCTAATCTAATTAGTATAATTTAAGACGTGAGATAAGCCTTTGGAAAACTGACCCATAGTAATTACACCCTAAGATGATAAGAGACCAGCTGGACTTCCCCCATCTTCATGATTTATCTCTTTCTTGATGACCTACTTATTTTGTACCAAATAAGCTAATTTTAAAAGTTAATGGTCTTTTCCGCTTAGTGTTGTTTCTATGTATTTTTACAACCTTTCTGTCTAAATGGTTTATAATTGCTAATATTCTCTAAAGGAGGCTGAAACAAGAAGTCAAGAATTAGAGATTCCAGTGAATATGGTCAAGTAAACCAGAATCAAAAGTTAGAGAATCAGCCAACATTTCAGACCAGTAATTCCCAATCATGGCTGCACATCAAAGATAATTTAGAGCTATAAAAACATGGATGCCTGGGCCCTACCACCAGATATGCTGATTAAATTAGTTCAGGGACTCAAGATAATTTACTATCTCACTGGGTGCTTTTAACACAGTGCAGACAATGTCAAGAACCACTTAGAATAACTTGTGTCTCATCTTTTAGAGAAAATATGGTGGCAGATTCTAGCTCATGGGCCAAATCCAGCCCAGTACCTGGTATCTATTTGTTTACATTTTGTGTGTAGCTGCTTTCCTCACTACAATCTCAGAGTTGAGAAGTTAGAACAGAGACCATATGACCCACAAAACCTACCGTATTATATTTACTATCTTGATGTTTGCTACTATCTGGATAATATGTCTTCCCATAATTCACATGTTGAAACTTAAATCTCTGGTGCAGTGGTGTTGGAAGGTGAAGCATCTGGGAGGTCATTTGGTCATGAGGGTAGTGCTCTCATGACTAGCATTAGTGCCCTTATAAAAGAGGCCTGAGAGACCTTGTTTGTACCTTCTGCCATGTGAGGAACACCCTTGTTAGACACCAAACCTGCTGGCACCTTGATTTTGGAATTCTCAGGCTCCAGAACTGTTCTAAGGTATTTTGTTATATTAGTAGCAGTTGGAATATACTAAGACACCACTACAGAAGATGTCTGCCAACCTCTGCCTCGGAGTAGTGATTCTCAAAATATGAACACCAGCATCCAAGTCACTTGGGCATTTGGTAGGTATGGAAATTCATAGGCCCACCCTAGACCTAGTGAATTAGAAACCCTGGAGGTGAGAGATGCAGTCATTTGTAGTTTTAGGGTCCTCCAGGTGATTCCAGCACAAACTAGCATGATGATTTGGTACTCAAATTTAATATATCAGATTCTAATTATATTGATGTGGGGTGAGGGCCATTTATAAAAATTAGTCAGATGATTCTAATAGGATTCCACAATTGAGAACTATCATTTTTGGATTGTCAATTTAACTCTAAGCAACTATGGCAAAGCAAGGAAGGATACAGAATCAAAGTAGCAATGGAAAGAAAGTCAATGCTGGCATGTCCCAGACACTATGTTAAGTGCTGAGAATGCTACTTATAATAGTTCTTGACTTAAATTGTCTGAACATTTTTTGGGTGAAGGGCACACTTATGTACAAAAACAAATTATGTCACCAAAATGCATGTATCCATGTAATAGTCTGAAATTTAAAAATAAGAAATAAATAATATTGTTCAGTAAAAGAAAAGAAAAGGAGCTTGAGTTTGCTTTCTTAGGTAGAAGCAAAAAAATAAGTATAGAGTATAAAGAGAATATCTAAGAAAGAAAATGTATTTGAAAACACAAGGGCCCGGGGTGGGCAAACACACAATATCAGTTGAATTTTAACGTGAACAAGATGACTACTAGTGACTAGGTGTAGTGGCTTACACCTATAATTGTAGTACTCTGGAAGGAAAAGGTGGGCAGATTGTTTGAGTTCAAGAGTTCAAGACCAGCCTTAGCAAAAGTGAGACCCCCCATCCCTACTCAAAATAGAAAAACTGAGGCAAGAGAATCTCTTGAGTCCAAGAGTTTGAGGTTGCTGTGAGCTATGATGATGCTTTGGCACTTTACGAAGGGCAACAGAGAGAGACTCTGACGCAAAAAAAAAAAAAGAGGAATGCTGACTCTTCCCCTGAGATCAAAGGAAACAGTGGATTTGTAAGGCAGTGACTATAATTTTATAAGTTAAGGAGGTTCCATAATTTAAGACTATATATATTCTCTATAAAGCAGAATGTGAAGGAATCTATTAACAATAGTGGGCTTTACCAGAGGTGAGATTTAAGGAAAAGATGAGGACTTGAGAAACAAGAATGGAGAAGCAAGAATCCTACATACTCAATTCTGATATGAGGACAAGTAATGATCTAGTACATGCTGGGGGTGTGGGAGAAGGGGAGAGCAGAAAGAGGAAGGAAGGGGTGGAGGATCACAGTGTGTGACACACCTTTGGGGGTGGAACACAATTATAAGAGGGACTTTACCTAGCAAGTGGAATCAGTGTAACCTGGTTCTTTGTACCCTTGATGAATCCCCAACAGTAAAAAAAAGGAAATACTTTGCGAAAGAATGGTAACAAGAACCTTGATTGTGACAGAGTGTTGAGGGTCCATCTCAGGTTGTCAGTCATGAATTAGTAATGGTAGCATTCTGGATATTTGACCTTGTTACTGACCACTGGCACATCATGTTTGTTCCCACCTTAAAACTCTTCCACTGACTGTTTTCCATCCCTACAATGTTCTTCTGTTGATCTTCTCCTCACTGACTCCACCTCGGAATTCACATCCCAGCTCAAAATGTCACTTCCCCTGAGAGATCTCCCTTGATCAACCCAAAATAGCCCTTGACATTACTCTCTATCTCCAGCTTGTTTTGCCTTCTTTAGAGTTTGTATCCCTGTAGTATTTTCCTGTTCACCTATTTCTTCATTTCTTACTATCTGCCTTTCTCCCACTAGAATCTTGTTCACACTGAGCCCCCCCAAAACCAAGCACAGAGTAGGCAATCAACAAATGCTGCATGTTGACTATTGTGTGACACAAGCTTAAAGCCAGGGCATAAGAAAAGAAAAGACAATGAAAATGGTGACTGAAAAAATAGGAGAAAGTGTGAAGATCAGAAGTTAATAGATTGGAAGAAAACAGAGATATGAAGGCCCTAGAAGGTTTACTGAGAAAAATGATAGGAAGACATTGGATATTTGGGTGGGAAAAATTTATAATGTAAAGCTCTGGGATGAATACAAAAATAGGAGGAATGAGTCCCTGTGCTCTTCAGCAAGTAGAACAATGATCAAATCACTGCAATCTTCTATTCTGCATAAGCTCCCCCACTCAATCCTTTCCTCCAGAAGGGATTATAGTTACAACATCAAAATATTTCGAAGTAAATACCTGGCATAATATCATTTCATTTATAAATATTTTGAAGTTAAACATACCATTATCATAGTCAAAAATTAAAATTACTTCCCTAATTGTTAGCACTTATCGTTTAGAAGCACAGAACTCCTAGCTGACAAGTTTCAGGGAGATGAATAGGTGCAGGTGGCTGAGGGATCGGAGGTGGGTAATCATGGCAGTGATGACATAGTGAATCTGACCTCTGTGGCTGCAATGATAACTTCTAGGATTGTGGCAATACTGCCATATAGAGGAATCAGGTGTCTAGTAAACTGAAGGGCCAGCAGGCAAATAATCATGTTACAAGATGCTACAGCTGAACAGCACAGAAATGATTCCTTTCTTGGTGCATCCATACCAGCATCAACTGTTTTATGACTTTTTAATGATGACCATGCTGATAGGGGTAAGATGATATCTCGCTGTAGTTTTAATTTGTATTTCCCTAACAATTAGTGATTTTGAGCATTTTGCATATTTTTTTGGTCATTTGTCTATCTTCCATAGAAAAATTTCTGTTCATGTCTTTTGTCTACTTTTGGATAGGGTTGTTTGTTTTTTTTTCTTGCTGATTTTTTTGAGTTCTTTGTAGATTCTGGATATCAGCCCTTTGTCAGATGTATAGATTGTGACTGTTTTCTCCCATCCTGTAGCTTGGTTAGTCACTCTTTTACTTATTTCCTTTGCTGCACAAAGGCTTTTTAATTTAACTAAATACCCAAAGCCATATTAAGTGAAAAAAAAATCTGAAGGCATCACATTACCTGACTTCAATTTATACTACAAGACTATAGTAACCAAAACAGCATGGTACTGGTATAAAAGTAGAGACACAGACCAATGGAAGAAAACAGGGAAACCAGATATAAAACCAGCAATCTACAATCTGCTAATCTTTGACAAAGCAGACAAAAACATACATTGTCAGAAAAGATACTATATATATATACACATGCATATATATGTGTATATATATATATTTTTGTTTTGTTTTAAGACAGAGCCTCACTCAATCGCCCTTTGTAGAGTGCCATCAAGTTATAGCTCACAGCGACCTCAACCTCTTGGGCTCAAGTGATTCTCTTGCCTCAGCCTCTTGAGTAGCTGGAACTACAGGCGCCCACCACAACACCCAGCTATTTTTAGAGACAGGGTCTTGCTCTTGCACAGGCAATCCACCCACCTCAACCTCCCAGAGTGCTAGGATTATAGGCATGAGCCACCACACCTGGCCTAGGATGCCCTACTTAATAAATGGTGCTGGGAAAACTGAATAGCCATGTGTAGAAGAATGAAACAGGATCCCTATTTCTCATCATATACAAAATTAATTCAAGATGGATTAAGGAAGTATTAGCTATAAAACCATAAAAATTCTAGAAGAAAATGTTTTTTATCTATCTATTTATTACAGATTGACACAGGTAATTATGTTGCCCACTCAAATATCACAAGTGGGATTATTACTGATTATATGATTATTCTGAAGTGGTGAGCCATTCTTAGTAAATATTCAACAGCACATAGATATAATCTTTCCTCAGTTTGCAAGGTAGCTGCATTCCTATAAAATTCAACATATTAAAACTAAGAAAAAAATACATGACATTTATATATTAAGTGGAGTTAGTGTTTAGGATTGTTTAACTCTTTTTTTTTTTTTTTTTTTTTTTTGAGACAGAGCCTCAAGCTGTCACCCTGGGTAGAGTGCTGTGGCATCACAGCTCACAGCAACCTCCAATTCCTGGGCTCAAGCGAGTCTCTTGCCTCCGCCTCCCAAGTAGCTGGGA
>CAUYRH010096669.1:0-27232 GCA_963574655.1 Perodicticus potto
TTAAAATGTCTATACTTCCCAGAGCAATTTACTGATTCAATGCCATCACTATTAAAATACCAACATCCTATTTTTAAGACTTAGAAAAAATGAGTCTGTGCTTTGTATGAAACCAGAAAAAACCCTGTCTACACATTTTTAAATACACACTGTACATAAATACACATGTATAAATAAAATTACTTTATTCACACACATATATGTCTATACACTGTTAAATACACACTGTACATAAATACACATGTATAAATAAAATTACTTTATTCAATTGACATTTTTATTTAAAAGTGTATTAGTTTTCTATTTTCACAAACATAGCAGGTTAAACCAATGCAAGTTTATTATTTCATAGTTTTCCTGGGTCAGGAAATTGGGTGCAGGTTGGCTGAGTTCTCTTTGGTGCTCAGCTTAGCACCAAATTGAAATCAAGGTGTTGGCTGGGGCTGCAATCTCTTTTTAGGCTTAGGGTCATCTTCCAAGACACATACATAACTCAGTAAGTAGAGGCTTCTGATGAAATGGCTTACTGAGGTATGAACTGAGAGGAAATGCATAAGATCTTTAAACACTGTATAGAGTACTCTTAAAGCATTATGAAGCTCTTTCAAAAGAGGATGTAGGACAAATACCAAACAATACATTCTTTGCTATTGCCAACAACAACAAAAATGTTATTTATCCCATCAGTACCTTAAAAGAGGGCCTAGAAATCTCATAACTAGTATGTCCTGGGCAGTCTTGGCTTATGTCTCTGGAATTGTTTTCTGTCCATTCAGCACTGATCTTGATATTTTCTCATTTAAAAGAAAATACAGCATTATATCATAATAATCTAGGATGGATTCGAATGCTGTCCACTTTTCATTTCTAACTTCTTTTTCCAAACCTGATCTAACAGCTCAGTTTCATGCACATCATGCATGATACTCATGGAGTTAATAAAGAAGTTGTATGCTGATGTGGAAGCCTAGGGCCTCAGGGTCTTTTAATTCTTGAGTGGAGAGTTTGGTGCTGTTTCTGGTGACCCCATAGCTCCACATCAGCTCATCTCAGCCACTTGTGCCATGGTCTTTACTCACATGTGGGAAGTGCACAGGCCAGGTTGAATGTTCAAAGGAAAATTTGGGAAACTATAGGTTAAATGGAAGAAAAAAAATACAGCTAGAATATTTTTGCTAAAGTGGGTTTGTGTGTAGTAAATCTGAAACTATTTATTTTATAGTTATAACCTTATTTTTGCAATAACTTGCAAGATAAATGATCTTCAAAAAGTGAATTTTAATAAAAAATGTAACATGACTGGCTTTCCACTTTTCAAGGAAGCAGATGATGAATATGGAATTTACATTAAATGTTTACAACTCCATCCACCACGGGGGAACTATGGTGATATCACTGACCATGTGAAAACCAGTGTTAGCATCTATTTGAAATGCTGATAGTTGTTTTAAGGAACCTATGCCTATAAATAATGTAAAATATGAAGATATCAAAGGTAAGTTTGCCTATTACACTGTAAAAATTGTTTTCATTTATTTAGGTTGACTTTTTCTAAATTAATTTTGTTCATTTGAGATTCTAGTTATTTTGTGAATATATAAAAATTAAGTGGTAACTGTTAACATGTAGGCTGAAATTCCATTAAGGAGAGTTGTACACACTGTTAAACAATGTTAGTACTCTACCAGTGTCATGAGACACTTCAAATAAAAGAGCAGTTAATTCTAATAATAGTTTACTATTAATACTTTTTATATCTGGCCTGAGCAAGAGTGAGACCTGTCTCTACTAAAAATAGAAAAACTAGCTGGGCGTGGTGGCACATGTTTGTAGTCCCAGCTTCTCAGGAAGCTGAGGCAGGAGGATCACTTGAGCCCAAGACTTCGAGGTTGCTGTGAGCCATGATGCCACAGGCATTATGCCCAGGGTGACTGACTGATAAAAAAAAACCTTCTTTTTTTGTCTTGTCAAAGGTGAAACTCCTGACATACTTTTGAGTACTATGTAAATTTAGTTTAAAAAATCATGGTAAAAAAATGATGTTTTTCTCAATCAAAGAAATCCACAAACCCAGAAACGTTCATAGTATAGAAATGGTTCATTTGGGAACCAAATGGTTGGTGATAATCTCCTAAAGCATAGTTGTCAATTTCTTTTTACTAGGCATATTCTATCTAGCTAATCTTAAATATTTTTGTAGAGAAAAGGTCTAGCTATTTTGCCCAGACTGGTCTTGAACTTCTGGCCTCAAGAGATCTTCCCACCTAGGCCTCCCAAAGTGCTGAGATTATAGGCATGCATCACGCCAGTTTTTATAAAAATATTTTTTGTATAAGCACTTGATATGTATCTTAGTTTTTATTTGTATGTCTTATGTGCTATATCAAAATGGAATGAAATTGAGAAGCCCTATGATTCTGAAGCATCTTATTTTAAACTTAGTTTAGCAGAATTATAGCTAAAACCACATATTTAATTGTTTTGCTTTTAAGATCTCTGAAAAGTCCTTAAATAGAGATAAAAATACAATGCGTATGAACATATTTGTGTTTTTTGTGAACATGTTTGTTATTTTATGCATTTCAATATAATACACTTGTGTATAGTCTTCATATGCTCTGAAGTTACCAAACGCTGCAGACTCAATTGGAAAAAAAAAGAAATATTTTTTTCAATTAAAATTTGGTAATTTAGGGCTCGGCGCCTGTGGCTCAACCGGCTAAGGCGCCAGCCGCGTACACCTGAGCTGGCAGGTTCGAATCCAGCCCAGGCCTGCCAAACAACATTGACGGCTACAACCAAAAAAAATTTGGTAATTTAGAACAAAGAGAATATTGAAGGTGTATAATTACAAATCTGGGAGCCATAAAAATGTAACTTTGAATAAAATTGGAAATAATTTTATTTAAAACAAAATTTTAAAGACTATATTGAGAAAAAATATTTTTCAGAAAAAATACTCGTGGTATGGGTACAAATATATGGACATATATATTTCTGTATAATTATTTTGTTTGTTATTTTTAGTGACTTTTTAAAATTTTGTTTTAACATATTGTATAGCTTATTTTTAGAACAAATTTCAATTCTGAAAATAGTTTTTGAAAGTACTAGTCAATATATCAACATACTACAGTTAGTTTGGGAGTAAGTAGAATTATTTTATAAAATACAAAGCTTTAATTAATGTTCCTTTTACTCTCAAATGAACTAGACAGGAAATTAAATTAAGAGGTTCCCCCTTCTCATAATGGATATTTTCCTGATGAACACTGATCTCCTGGACTGTTGTGTGTGTTTTCTTTATATATTCCCGCAAAACAAACACTTATTAAATGCAATTTAATATATACCTTCATATGTCTGAAAGTCACCATTTATGAAAAGAAAAAATCCTTCTCTGATAGAAGAGAAAACAACTAGACTGGAGTTAAGAAGTTCTGGTTTTAGAAGCAATGATGCTAAACAGTGTTATTTGCAGTTGAACAAAAAAACTTTCTGAACCTCACAAGTAAAAATATTCATTTACCCATAATAATCCCTGAACATCCTGTGGGTCTTATCATTCTAATTACAAGCAAGTAACCTGCATTATCTAATCATTTTGAGAAAGTATGATTTGTTCATTGCTGTAATACCCCTGTGGTATCCTTGTTTTCTGGAACCATCTAATGTTTTAAAGTATGATTCGCATTCAGATTTTGATTCTCTCTAATAAAGCTGGTGTTGTTAAAGGTGGGAGTTGGGTTTGGGGTGGTGGAAATGCATAGATAGGAGAAATTTTTGAAAAATGGCTATGGCAGTGGAAATGTTTCACATTTGTGCTGGACTGTGGTTGTCTGAGGCGTTATTTCCAAGTCAAGTGCTAGCTTCCCTTCAGGGTTTATTACAGCCCAGCCATTTTTTGGTGAGGACTTGTGATTCAAATTTTTTACTTGTAAGTTTCTTATGCATGTTAAAACCTAGATTCTACACGTGTATACTATAGTAGTGGTTAGTGTTGAAGAACTCAGATGTGCTTCTTAAAGGATACTGAGGTTTCCATGTGGGGGAACTCTACCCAAATTATGTCCTACCCACCCAGTTGGGCTTTACTACTTGGAGGTTGTGACTTGGTTGGTCTGCTCTTGAGCGGAGTCTTGTTTTATAGCTCCCATTACATTATAGGTGGCTCATGGGTCAGATTTTGAAAATTGTCACTAATCAAGTGTGGCTTAAATACCATCCATGACTGTGTGGACATTCTTTTAAGGTTGGTGTTGGGAGCTAGTATGATTTAAAAGATTCTTAATTTGGAAAAATATATTTTTCTATTTAGATCACAAAGGTTCAGGTTGCAGCCCCATTCTAAGATAGTGATTGCCTGTAAAACCTCCCTTTCTCTTCCTCTTTGGAGGCTCATTTGCAGACCATATTGTAGTTATTTGCAAAATGGCATATTTCTACTCATTTGGCAAATGACACTTCAATAAGTTTCTCATCCAAGTACAGGGTGTCCATAAAGTTTGTGTGCAATTTTAAATGGCACACTATTTTAAATTGGATAATGGATTAAGCATTCATCAAAGGTCATTTCCCTTGAACACAACTCTGCCTCAGAGGCTGAACAAGAATGTAAAAGTTAAAAAGCAGCAAGTTAACAAAACAAAGGTGGGAAAAATGTTTTATTTTGTTTGTTGGTTCAGTTTGTTTTAGACATGTCAGTATCCTATTAATGAGGACAATACACTAAAAGAAAACAAATTTTAAAAAATGTGATACATAAATGCATTAGCTCTGCTCTTGCAGCACAGGGAAGAGAGCAATGAAGCAGAAGGCCTGGGTTCAAATTCTGAGCATAAAGGGTATTAGCTCTGTGACCTGAATAGAACAATTACTTTCAAGAACCTTCTCTGTTTTAGATGCTTTTTTTTGTTTACAAAAATATTGAAATAAAGTTGTGATGTTTGAAGTCAGAGAATATTGATTATTTATTTATTCATGTAAAGACTAATTAAGTACAGTAGTGGGAAGAGGGAAAGGGTAGAACAAAGGATCCATCTGTAACTTACTGTGAACTTCCAGTAGCAGTTAACATCAGAGAAGGAGAGAATGGAGAGTGACTTCCACAAAGAGCTTTTACACTTGTATAACTGGAAAGTTTTGCCAGTCTGAGGATTTCAACACATTTGATTACGAGTAACGCAACTTGGGCACTCCTGTTCCTCTTAAACAAATGTCACATTTTACCACTTGGCCTCAATGAATAGAAACTTGTTTATAGTGTTTATGGTTTTTTTTTAATAGGTTGTTAGTATTTTGTTCCTCTGTTTCTGAGAAGTTAAAAATGACTCCTGGCACAGGAAGTATCCAAGGATTTACTGTGCTCTTCCAGTTCTCTCCAGGTAGGTGAGGAGCGATCAGGATGGTAAGAGGCTTAGGAGGGTAGAATGGAAACCATCAAATTTTCCCAGTGCAGTTTCAAGTTTATTTGCCAAAAGCACATAGGAAAAAAGAAAGTCTCTTTTCTATTTCCCTTTGTAAATTTGCTTAGTCTTCCTTTGCTTTGCTAATGTCCTGGCCTGAGCTAAAATACCATGATAAACAAGGAACACATGTAAGGACTCCATATATTCCAAAACAATAACAACCACTGTGGCAAAGGTTAACAAATGTGAACTGCATAGTAGGCCACTGCTAAATCTGTGTAGGTCCCATTTTTAGAGGTGTAGTTTTATAGGTCCAGTTTTGTCTGTAATCCCAGCTGGGTATTGGATTTGATTATAGCTCCTTTTCTTTTAAAAACATCATTGGACTCCCCAAATTACTGATACTTATTTTTGAAAGATGTTGAAGATTTAGCCAGGAAAATGGTTAAACTTATTTAATGTAGCATTAAAGTCATAAAGGAAGTGAATAGAAAGTGTTACCCAGGAGAAGAGTCAAAAGCCTAGCAATCCTAATAATGCAAATGAACAAAGGTCAATCATGATGACAACCAAAAGGATTGAGAGTAGATCAGGAAGTGGGGTGTTTACTTCTGAAGTTTCCATGGTAGACCTCTTCCAAAGCAGACAAGGTCCTAGATGTGGCAAAGCCAAAGATGACTGATATGGCCCATAAGTAAAGGTGTTCAGTGATGAAGAAGTTAAGAAACTGAAAAGATGGAGTGATGCATGAAGATCTCAAAGTCAGCCAGGATGATGATTGGTTATGGGGAAATGACATGGACCATGATTCTAAGGACAAGTCTTTAGTGACTAAGGATCAGGGGCAGGAGAATATAAGAATTCATAAGAGAGTGCAAACATAACTATGAGTCTTTATTTTTCTCTGTATCCATGCTTTTGGCAGTTATAGCTCTGCAAATCTTCCCATCAAGAAAGAATCTATTCCCCCTGCCTTGGAACTTGTGTTGGTGTCATAATTTGTTTAAGTGGATATATAGAATGTAGGGGAGAGGATGGTGTGCCAGTTTGGAGCCTAGGCTTCAAAAATCTTGAATGTTTGTACTTGCTTGATCTCTTGTAATCCTTTCCAGCCACCATGTCAATCAGTCCAGGCTAATCTGTTGAGGGTAAGGGACCACATGTAGCAGAAATATGCTGTCCCAGGAGAGCTCATCCTAGACTAGACGTGCCTCGGTCAAGCTGAGAGAAAGAAGGATTCCACTTGGCAGCAGCAGAACAGCCTAGCTGAGCACAGTACAGATTGCTGCTCTGCACAATTACATGTTGAGTAAATAATTGTTATAAGTGACTAAGTTTTAGGCTAGTTTGTTATGTAGCAAAGCATACACAAATGGGCGTGACAAGAATGCATAGGAAGTAGAATAATTAAATGGTATGAGTCTCAAAGCAGAAGAATCTTTTCAATAAAGGGACAGATTACTTCATTTGGTCTAAAAAGTGGTTGCCATTATTGGAGAGACACTAAAATATTTCGTACCATTTTTCTCCTTTTCTTATGTGAAACTGTAGGGGATAATGTTATAAAAAATATTATTTATGTTATCTAACATGTTACATAGATGTTAGGAACTCCAAACACATTTTCAATCATATAATCACTTAATAAAATTTAAAACCATTTTTATACATGATTTGAGTGACATAAGAAGAGATAATCCCTTTTATCTGAACTGGTCTCTAATTTGTGAATTTGTGTAGAAATTATTCTAATTCTACTTTTTAAAAAATTTTAAATTATTTTTAATTCTACTTTTTCTACTGCACTAAACATCATGCCCATCTTATCTTTGATTAGATTTCATAGTTATTCTGCTTCTTACTGATTACCTTAATTCATTACTAATGTTCAAAGGATAATACCATGAAATATACTCTTGTCATATGCCATTGACTATAAACATTTGGAACATGGTCTTAAATTTAGACTTTATCAATCTTGCCATTCTTTTGCATGTTTGTTGATACCCTAACTTTGAGTCTTTGTGTATGAAAATCCCAAATTTGCAAGATTTGTCTAATTAATTGTCCTTCTAATGTTGGTCACCCATAGAGAGTTCCTTTCTTCTGTCACAAATAACACATTATTAAACCTCTTTGGAATTAGAAATTATGCCCACTTCTTTATTATCTCCCTACAGAACCTAGTGTAGTAGTGTACAATTATAGATAGCATACTTTATCAAATATTTATGATTTACTTTTATTATAAGCATTACGGATATATTCATGCCAAGACTAGGTTGAACAATAGGAAAGTTTTGAAACTATTTAAAACAAGTTACTTTCAATGAATAAGATACTTGCTGTAAAATTCTTAAACAATATATCCTTTCCTTTTTGGTAAACATATCTAAGGGTGGATGACAACACCTGATGATCTGGCTGTTATTTGTACTTGATAAATTTTCTTCTCTGGGTTCTGCCACTTTAACAGGCCGTTATATTTCACACCAATCTTTTTCAGTCTCTGTGGTTGTTAATATAATTACTTAAACTTGGCATAAATATTAGCATTGTCCATTGCAGAAAAAACAGTCCTGTTCTATTAACCCATCTATTGAATTTAATTTACACTTAGTTTGGGGTTCCTGGGTTTATGCTAATTTACCAGTCTGCTCTATAGAGTATCTTATAGACTCAGTGTGTAACCAGAGAATGAATCTGAGTTCTAATCACCTATTTTTGTTAAAAAGAAATGATGCATATGCTTTTATATGCAGTGAACATCTGGACTTAGCTATATTCCTTTCCAGGTACTGTATTAACTGAGGGCTGTCTCTGAAATTTTGAACAGCAGAAACAAAGGCATGCAAGCATCTCAATATAAAGCCATCCTTGGATAGCCAGTGTGTGTGCACTAATGAAGCTTTTCCTAACACTGACCTGTGTCTTACTGTGTCCTATTCCAGTGATGTTCCTAGAGCACACCCCTGGTATAAGTTCATTACCAAATATCTCTCTATATGGCCATCAAGTCTAGGGAAGCAACTTCCGATGAAAGCAGTATATGGTTTACTGCCTCCAGTGCAGTAATAGGAGACGGGACAGAGAAAAAGACATGTGACAAGGAGCTAATCTACAAGATGTCAGAATCACAGGTCTTGAATCTTGAAAGAAAATTAGCAGTTGTCTGGACTGAATATGTTCTGCATGTAAATGCAGCTATGTTTTTCCTTTTCATTTGTTTGGGGGAATTTTGAGAAATGCCGGTATTCCCTGACATGAATTTATAAGATTTGGCAGTGATTGCACTGCTGTTCCTGCCAAAGAATATTTCTTTTTTCCCACTTTCCATTTGGCTGCTTTTGGGCTGGATGGAGGCCTGTCTCACGGCAGGGGGGACGAAGCTGCAACCTGAGGATTGTTTGAGAGCTCAGAGCCTTTGGCCCTAGTTTAGTCAGAGCCCTGAGCGGGACAAAAGGGAAGAGAGTTACTCAAAGGTGGCACATGTGCAGGTTCCACTGAGCAACAATTTGGAAGAAAAGATGAATAAACAAAATGCTCCAGGGGATACATAGAGCATAGAAACTGAATATTTTGTTTGCTTCGTGATGGAATGGGTCATGTAGATAGATTCTCTAGGTTTGCACATCTCTCAGAACTTTTTACTTTTCTTCCATACACACATTTTCTCCTCAAATCTTCAGTCTTCAATTGAACAGACTCTCATTCAGTCTTAAGTGATTAATTTATTCATGTGTAATAAACCCAATGCAACACAGAATCCAGGACCCACTGTTAATTAGTTGATTAGCCAGATTCACATACTTCCAAGAAAGAGTTTTAAGTAAAAATCTCTAAAAAAAGAGCTTCTAAAGTTGAGCAGAAGTATTTCAACATGGGATATGCCACAAATAGGGTACAGAAACGTATCCATTTCAACATGTTTGCTTATAGGAGTTTGCGTTTCTCACCCAGGAAGGCTTCCAACAAATATTGATTAAAGAGTTACTGTGAAAACTTGTATAAGTTGTAGGGTCATGTGAAGAAAAATTTAGATCTTCTTCAATTGCCAAGTCATACATGGATTTAAAGTCATTGGCTGTTATATTTGAAAGATTCGTAGAGATTATTTAAGTCTTCTTATTTATTTGTTTAAGCAACTCTCCCCCCCAACACATAACATAAAATTTACCCTGAAAACTCATTTCAAGTATAGTGCAATGTTATCAACTGCATAAACATTGCTGTGCAAAAGGTCCCTAGGATCCTTTCCCACCATGCATGACTGAAACTCTACACCCATCCATCATGCCGCACCTTCCTCTTTCTCTAGCTCCATCCCTTCTTATTTTTAGAAGAGGATATCTAGGCTTATATGGATTAGACTCAGCTGATCCTCCCAGCTAAATAAAGACAGAGACGCTATCGGAATCAAGTTTCTTGGCTCTTCTAAATTCCCTATGGCAACCTATAATCCCATCACTAAAAGAAGGGAAATGGGTTTGTCTCTATCCCAAGATGAGTATTAGGTTTTGAAAGAATGTGGGTGAGTACGTCATGTGTGTGTGTGTATCTGTGTATGTGCATATGTGTCTGTCTGTGTGCAAGTGTGCATGTCTGTATGTGTGTATAGGGAAGAGAGATGCCAAGGACATATATCTGAACATAATCCTGTGAAGACAAGTAGAAAGGAAAGTGGGTAAAGAGCAGGCAGGCATAGACAGGTTGTAAGGGAACATGGGACATGTGAGAGCTGTAGGGAAAGTAAGACGGTTTTGTGCCTTACAAAGCTCCGGTAAAAACTGGTGATAAAAAAGTGGGGGTAAGAACTCCTGGTCAATAAGTACTTATTGGATTTCTACTCTGGCAATATGATCAAACAGGACATTTAAAATAAAAATATTCCCACTACAAAAACATTTAAGAGTAAAATACCAAAAAGATATTTTAATTATGTAGTTGAGCACTCAAAAACTTTAGGAAAATACGTAGGTTTCAAAACAAAGAGAAGACTGCAGATCAGTATGGGAATAAGGCACTGAAATCAGTTCTATGGTGAAGGTTTTTCCTGACTTCAGGCACTGTGGACTTTACTAACCACTCAGGGTACAAGATAAAAGGCCTCGGGTCTGCAGAGAGTAGAAAGTTGTAACTGAGACTCTCCCATAGAACTGGAACATTCAGAAAATTAAACCCTTAGTGAAAGGTCAAGATAGAAAAAATATGTTCTAAGCAAAGGAATCCTAGTCTGTCTTCACCTTGCCTCCAGGTGTGAAACTGAAAATTCACAACTTCAGTCCTATGCTCACATAAGTTTAAGATTTTAACCATATTACTTAAGTGCTCCAATAAATTGCTAGCTGAGAAACAAACTTAATGTAGGCCATGTGCAAGGAGAGATAAAGGGAAATATTTCTAGAGGAAATCACTGCCCCAACCAGACACCAAGATTCCACAGATCAAGGTCACACAAAAAGAAGCTCCTGATTATAAATTAAAAAAACACATGAAGCAGTGTAATGAGGGCAGCCAAGAGACAAGCAAACTTCAAGTGTTTCAGATACTGTGGTTGGTGAATACTGATATAAAATAGGGATATATATATATGTGTATATATACATGTACATGTATATATGTTTGTGTCTTTTCCATTTAAAGGGTAAATCCAGGGATGTGAAAACATGAAAACTTGCCCATCAATATGAGACAATTAAAAAGTAACAAAGTAAACTGAAAGAAGAAACAGAAGTTCTGGAAATGTTGAAATATAATATTTTAAATTACATCTCAATAGATAGATTCCAGAGCAAATTAGATACTACTAAGGAGAAAATTCATACAGTGAAGTTAAGTGTCTAACATAATTTTAATTGCAGTTCCAGAAGAAGAGAAGACAAGATGGGGAGAAATGAAGGCATGTAACATGGGAAATTTTTCAGAATATTTATATTGGGAAATAAAACCTAAATGATTCAAAAAAATGTCAGAGAGGAGATAAAAGACAGAATAAACAAAATATCAGGAGTTATCTTTAATCAAAAAGTCAATAAATATAGGGGAATAAACTTGATGGTTAAAACTAAATATTCAGTTGGGTGGGTTAATAAGAAAAAATGTGTTATATACTGTTTAGAAGACACAATTATGATGAAAATATTTTCCAAACTCAACCAGTATTTCCTTGATACCTAAGCCAGACAAAGTCATGATATAAAAATAAAATGGCAGGCTAAAATCTCTGATACATATAGATGTAAAAATCTCTAACAAAATACTAGGAAATGAAAGTCAACATCATGTTCAAAGGGATCATACAAGTGTTTTCCCCCACTTTCTTCAAGGATTTTTATCGTCTCATGCCTTAGATTTGGATCTTTTATCCATCTTGAATTGATTTTAGTGAGTGGCAAAAGATGCAGGTCCAGTTTCAGTCTTTTTTTTCTAGCACTATTTACTGTATATGGATTCTTCCCCCCAATGTATGTATCAGCTTGGGGAAAGACTTTGTGAAGAAGACTTCAGTGGCAATTGCAAAGGAGCAAAACTAAGCAAATGATTTAATTAAATGAAATAGCTTCTGTACAGCTAAGGAGACAAAACCAAAGCACATAGACAATCATCAGAATGGGAAAAGATACTGGCATATTATGAATTGAACAAAAGATTGATAACCAGGATCTATAGATAACTCAAATTAATCAACATAAAAGAGCCAACAATCTCTAATGGGCAAGAAAGATGAATAGAACTTTCTCCAAAGAAGATAGATGGATGGCTTACAAACATGAAAAAATGCTCATCGTCCCTTTACCATCAAAGAAACGCAAATCGAAACCACCCTGAGATATCATCTAACCTTAGTGAGAATGGCCCACATCACAAAGTCTCAAAGCTGCAGATGTTGGCATGGTTGTGGAGAGAGGGGAACACTTTATACTGCTGGTGGGACTGCAAACTAATACAACCTTTTTGGAAGGGAGTAAGGAGAATCCTCAAAGAACTCAAACTAGACCTCCCAGTTGATACTGCAGCCCATTACTGGACATCTACCCAGAAGGAAAAAAAATCCTTTTATCATAAAGACACCTGCACTAGACTGTTTATTGAAGCTCAATTTACAATTGCCAAAATGTGGAAACAACCTAAATACCCACCAACCCTGGAATAGATTAACAAGCTGTGGTATATGCATACCATGGAATATTGTTCAGCCACTAAAAAGGATGGAGACTATACATCTTTTTACTAACTTGAATGGAGGTGGAACACATTCTTCTTAGTAAAGCTTCATAAGAATGGACAAGCAAGAATCCAATGTACTCAATTTTGATAGGAGGACAATTGATGACCTAGTACATCATGGGAGTTGGGGGAAAGGGGGGGTGGAGAGAGAGAAGGGGGTGGAGGGTCATGGTGTTTGGCACACCTCTTCGGGGAGGAACACATTTATGAAAGGGATTTTGCTTGACAAATACAATTAGTGTAACATGGTTCTTTGTACCCTCAATGAATCCCCAACAATAATAAATAAATAAATAAATAAATAAATAAATATTTAGTAGTTTGAGATTTAGGGAAAAGGGTCACACACTGTGACCAAGTGGGATGTAAATTTGGTAAGTCATTAATAAACCATAGTAACAGAATAAAGGATAAAAAAACATGTATTCATCTCAATAGATACAGAAAAAGTACATCACTTTTCATGATAAAAACTTTCAATAAATTAGATATAAAAGTAATTTACGTCAACATAACAAAGTCCATATATGACAAGTCCATGGATAATATCTTACTCAACAATGAATAGCTGAAAGATTTTTCTCTATGATCCAGTACAATGCCCACTCTCAACACTTCTTGTCAAGATTGTACTAGAATTTCTAGCCTAATTTTAGCAAGGGAAAAAATGGTTTCCACTTTAAAAAAAAGAAAAATTATCTATTTTTATATAACCTGATATTATACATACGTCACATAACAAAAAACCATTAAGATCCCACAAAAATAGTTTATAACTAATAAATTGATTCTTTAAAGTTGAAACATATGAAATTGACATACAAAAATCAGTTGCATTTCACACACTAACAATGAAATATCTGAAAAGAAAATTAAGAAAAAAATTCTAGGGCGGCGCCTGTGGCTCAGTGAGTAGGGCTCCAGCCCCATATACCGAAGATGGCAGGTTCAAACCCGCCCCAGCCAAACCACAACAAAAAAATAGTCAGGCTTTGTGGTGGGTGCCTGTGGTCCCAGCTACTCGGGAGGCTGAGGCAAGAGAATTGCCTAAGTTCACGAGCAGGAGGTTGCTGTGAGCTGTGACACCACGGCACTCTACCGAGGGTGATAAAGTGAGACTCTGTCTCTAAAAAACAAAAAAAAAATTCTATTTACAATAGCATTCAAAAGAATAAAATGGGAATAAACTTAATCAGAGAGCTGAAAAACTTGTACACTGATAGCTACAATTATTGATGAAACAAATTAAAGACACAAATAAATTAAAGGACATCCCATGTTTATGAACTGGAAGAACTAATATTTTTAAAATGTCCATGCTACTCAAGTAATCTAACAATTTAGTGCTATCCCCACTGAAATCCTAATGACATTTTAAAAACAGATTTAGGGAAAAAATTCTTAAAATTCATTTGGAACTATAAATGGCCCTGAATTGTGAAAGCAATCTTGAGAAAAAACAAGGATGAATGTGTCGTTCTTTTTGATTTCAAGATATATTACCAAGATCAAAATAGTATAGTACTGACATGAAAACAGACATAAAGATCAATGAAACAGAATAAAAAGCCCAGAAACAAACATAGGCATATACATTCAACTGATCTCTGATATGGTATCTTGAGGAAATGATAATCTCTCCAACAATGATGTTGGGAAAACTGAATATTGAATTAGATTTTAAACTGTCAAGGAGTATTATGCAAGCATTATTGTCTGTACAACCATCAGCTAAATATAACACAATAAATCAGTTTTGAAACACAAAATTTGTAAAAGTTATTGTATGTCAATGAACCTTGGGGAGTTTGGGGTGGTAAATTATTTAGCAGAGGAAGTGTGAGAACCACAACTGTGGAGAAATCAGGCCTCAAGAGGTCTACACATGCGTCATGAAGACAACTGGGCAAACCTATAGATCAGGGATGTACTTGCATGCCCCCTGTTAGTGAGAGAGGGCAGATGCTGCTACCCGGTGGGCGCTGCCTGTCAAGGCCATCTGGAGTGGAGGGGCTCCCCTGCTCCACTGTGATCAGTACAGTGGTCACAACTCTTTGAGAGTGTTCTCTCTCTTCTCCTGAAAAGAAGCAGTGAGCAACTCAGCAAACAACAGAGAGCTGTGTCCTGCCTTGAAGAACTCTCTTGAGCAGGAAGATTGACCATGGTGGTATTAGGGGTGTCTTCTGAGAGGTAGCAGACGGAGATTGCAAACTGCCAACAACAGGCATGCCCTCAGTTGGAGGAGGAACTATCTCCCTTCAGATAGGATATTCCAATAAGACCTGGTCTCACTACTTTGGGAGAATTGTTATATCGAAGTGTGAGTACATCACAACAGAATCTAAGATGTGAGTTTGTCAGAGTGTCTTATCATTTACTCGAAGGAGGCGCCTAGTTCAAAACATGTTAAGAATCTCAAGATGACACTGTTACACCATTAAACCAAGTCTTGTAAGGGCTGAGCCCCATCAGACTGCATAGGTCACAAGCCCAGGTAGCCAGCCCTAAGCAGACAGGTTCTCAGTACAGCCAAACAAGAAGAATACTGGCATTCTATTGTGGGGTCTTCTTAAATGTGAGTGATTAACAGAGTCCTGTGCAGAACAGTGAATTAATGAGTTGCCTAGGCATCCACAAAGGAGAATCTGATGTAAAAGGTGGGCAGTAAAGAGTAGCCCACCAATTTAACTTGCCAGGTGATTCTGCTGTACAGACAAGTTTGGCAGTCAGGGTTATACAGGACACCTGCTCATTTTCTTATTTTAAAATAACTCATGCTAATTTATTTAAGAGGGATTTTGAAGAGGCTTGAATTGTCATCTCATATTGTTCAATGTTCACCTCTTTAATACTAAATTAGGTTAATATGGTAAGTATAGTATATCACTATGTAAGTGTTGAACTCAGGGAATCTAAATACTGTTGTTTCAAATTCTGCACTTCACTTTTCAATCCATTCTTGCTGTTAAATTGACTCCTGCTGAAACATCCATTTTTTTTTTTTTTTTGATCTCTGCTTCTACTACTTGGACCTTGGGGGAAAAATAGAGTTTCCAAAATATTTTTATAATATTCTTTCGTAACACTATTTAAAACTCTTAGAAGATCCATTAGGTTCATAAAATATTCATAAAGAAATAAATCTTAAATGCCAGCAGTGTAAACACTGGTGTAAAGAAGAATACTTAGCCTTATGCCTGGTAACTGATCTAATTCAAATTAGAAAAGACATAAAATTTATTTTAGGGATTTTAAAATGTATTTTTATTCTTTGTAATGTCTTTGTGAATAATATAATCCTTTACACTCCATTTGAACAGAGAAGCAGTAAACTGGAGTATCGAAGATTCCTGTGCACAGCAAGTTGAGCAGATGTGGAGAGGCTGTCCCCTCAGACATTCATACCGAGACGTGGAGCAGTGCGAGATTCACACAGTGGTTAATGAGTCTTTGAGACTATTGATTAAGCTGTCTACTAAATATACTAGGATCTAATGTAGTCCCATATCCATAGATAACAGCTCTGACATTTTCTCATTTCCTTCGTTTGGAAGTAGGAAACAGACAAGAGTAAATAATATTTTCCCAGCACTTGCTTTCCAACACAAAGTGTGGTTTTTAAGAATAAATGGATTTTCAGGTAGCTTTTGTTCCATGAGCAACTCTCTAACTACATTAAGGTACATTTCAATACCCCTCAGGGCTATTCTATTTACTTTCCCTGTAAAAGAATGAAGGAGAGTGAGGGTGGTACTCAACAATTGCTTCACAGACCTCTCCCAAGTGCAAGGTCCAAGTGCTTTTCCTGCCATCTGTTTCAGTCCATCTCCTGGTGCTTATTAGGAAGCTGGCAGCCTTGGGCAGATGGAGAAAACTGGCAGGACTTGTTGTTGATTTGTAAAAAGCAGCCCAATTTGTTAAATTTGCCAAGCAAGTCCCCCGTGGTAAAGAAACAAGACTATTGAAAATCTTAGTCAAGGAAAGTCTTTCATAATACTGGGACCAGACCTTAAACAGAGAAGACTGTTAATGTGGTAGGTCCCCAGAAACCCTGCAAGGTCCCCAGCCTTGACTGTGTTAATGCGTTATTGCCCCTGTGACACATATTCGGTGGCAAGTACTGATCTCCATCTTCAAACCTTGCCCTAGAAAAATTGTTGTGAAATGTGAATCTCTCATGCTCTTTTTTGCCCAGAGAACCCCAGATTCCTACGGGAAGTGTCCCATCAGATACACATTTCAGAACCTGTCAAGTAGCAGAAGGGTTCAGTCTTTCCCTGCAACCTGTTCCATGGTTTCCAGTCTTTACTAGTTGGGAATTTTTGCTGTTTGCCTGTGACTTTCCCACACCCTGAGACCAGAGAGCTGCCAGATCTCTGTATAGAGAAATCAATGCTGTTCTACTGACATCTCAACTCTGAGGAAGGAAAAGGAAGGAGACTTCTGACACAAACGTTCCTGAGAAAGAAATGGAGGAAAAGACACTTCCTTCAAACTACAAATATAGCTGCAGAGTAATGCCAATGAGATAAGGGATTTATCATGTGAACATCTATCTAACCTTCTAAAGCTTTTTTGTTATTGTTGTTGAAAATACACCCAGAATACAGAGGTAGAATTTCTTGGATTAGCAGCCTCACTGTCTACAGGGCAAGGATCGTAATTACAGATCTCCCAGATTTTATTTTTAAACCTGAATGTTTGCAAAACCACGATGGGTTTCTGAGGTCCCCTACCCGAAACACCAATATTGCTGTACATTGCTCAAACACGACGTGTCTTGGTGAAAGTCTTGTTACAGACCAGCTGCCCTGAGTCTTTCATTCCTCAGGTGCCATAAACCTGCCAGGCAGTAAGCAAGACCAGCTGCCTTGATGTATTCACCTTGAGTGTCTCCAGACTTCCGCTGCTGGTGAGACAGCCTCCCCCATGTGTGCAGTCTCCGTGTGCTCTGTGAGTTGGGTTCCCTCCAGGTTCCCTCAGTAATATGCAAACTCAGAACCCCTAGGATCAAGTCCATCATTGCTCACAACTTCTACTCTCCAGTTACCATCAGAACAGATTGAGGGGAAAGACTGAACTCTTCTGCCACTTGAAAGGTTCTGAAACGTGTATTCTACAGAACACTTCCCATAGGAATCTAGGATTCTCTGGGCAAAAAAGAAAATGGGAGAGTCACAGTCACAACCATTTTTCTAGGGCAAAGTTTGGAGACAGGGAGACAGGATCCAGGCTGAAGGTTGCGATCAGCATTTGCCACTGAATGTGTGTCACTGGGACAATAGCACATTAACACAGTCAAAGATGGGGACCTTGCTGGGTTTCTGGGGACTCACAATATTAGTAGTCTTTTCACTTTAAGCTGTCATGAACCATCATCATGTAAACTAATTTTTCCAATTCCCTGTGTTCTACCTGAACTCCCTCTAGCCCTCCCTCTCCAAATCTTCCACTTAACCCTCTTGGTAGGTGAAAAACAAATTCTTCCAAATCCTCCATTGCTCTACTAAACATTCTCTGAATTTTGTTGTTGTTGTTGTTCTCATAGAAACTTAGCTGTTCCCTGAAAACCCTTCTTCTTCCTAAGTACTCTAGAATAAAATATTTTATCTTTCTCTACTCTCATGCTCCAAGGTGAGCTTGTGGGGTCGACTTGCTCCCTGCTTCTTTTTATGGCTTCCAGACTCTTCTTTCAAACACATCAGCTCCTTTGCAGCATTCATCATGAGACTTTATCTACCATGTAATCTTGTCAGTGTGTCCTACCAGCTTCCAGCCAGTGTGCACTGGAAAATGGTGATCTCTGACAACTGGATACAGGACTCATCAAGTACTCTGGCCCCTCCAGTCCTTGAACTACTTCTTTGTAGTGAACTTTTTTTTTTATGATCCTGCATTTTATTTTTTTTCCTTATTTTTTTATTATATCATGGTTGGTTACATAAATGTAATCATGGGGTATAATGTGTTGGTTTCATATACAATCTGAAATATTCATCAAACTGGTTGACATAGCATTCATGACATTTTCTTAGTTATTGTATACAGACATTTATATTCTACATTTAGTAAGTTTCACCTGTATCCTTCTAAGCTGCACTGTAAATGTGGACACATCAATTACTCATTACTCTCCCTCCACCCATCCTCCCCTCTCTCCTCCCCTTCTTTGTCTCTTTCCCCAATTCTTGTGTTGTAATTGAGTTATAGCTTTCATATGAGAGTTATAAATTAGTTTCATAGTAGGGCTGAGTACATTGGATGCTTTTTCTTCCATTCTCGAGACACGTTGCTAAGAAGAATATTTTCCAGCTCCATACATGTAAACATGAAAGAGGTAAAGTACTTTTTATATATCTCACCTCTCACAGGTTGTGATCCAAATATGGTCATCACCAAGGGCTGTATTGCCTCTGAAATCTTGATTTCACTTATCAAGAGAACTTTGGACTTCCACCTTTTCCTTCAGAGCATTGGTTCTCCTGTGCTCATTCCAGCAATCCTGACTGAGACTTCAGATCTGTCAACTCGATTGCTTTTTCACTGTTCATTATCATCTTTTCTTTCCTCACTTCCATATTTTAGAAAGCCTTCTTAAATCCTGTGCATAGCTCCTGCTATGCCCCCAGTCACTGTTGCAAATTTTGCAAAAGAATTGTATAAAGTCTCCTTTTTCATGTCATCACCTTCTGATGTCACTGCTAGTCACTCTAATCAGGCCATTGTCCTCATCACTATATTCAAAGCAGCTTTAACAAAGTCTTCAATATTTGCCAAAGCCAATGGTCAAGTCTTTGTTCTCATCTAAGTTGATTTCTTGGTAGTACTAACTATAGACATTCTTTTGAAAAAGCACTGTATCCTGCTGGAGTCCGTGATCCAATATTCTTCTGATATTTCTTATACCTCACTGGTTACTTCTTCTCAACTTATTTGCTGACCTTTGTACTGTTAAATACAAAACAAAACTTTATCCTTATCACTCTCTTTATGTTACACTTTTATTCTAAGTGATATCAACCAGTCCCATTGACTTAAATATCAATGAGTTTCAAATGTACTGTCTAGCCTGGGCACCTCTTTATGAGTCTGATTTATTTATACACCTGCTTACTTGAAATTCTTTTCTGATGCCACATAAAACATGCTCAACACAGAAGTGTCAATTTTCTATCAATATTTTCTCTATCCTAAGACTCCATTTCAATAGGTAATACTATTCATTCTGTGTTGAAACATAATCAGAAATGATCCTTGATTTCATTTTTTCTTCACATTTATATCTGATCTATAGTCTACTTCTACTAGTACTCCTAAAATATATGCCAAAATTCGACCACTACTCCATAACTATGACAACTTAATATGGTTATGGCAAGCCACAACCATATTAAGGTAGCTGCCTTAGCAGCTTAACCTCTCCCCAGCCTTTACTAGCCTAGCCCTTTACCTCCCAAGTCCATTCCCAGATCTTCAGATTGTCTTTCAAGCATAATGCTGTAATGTTATATTTAATACCCTCCAACACTTTTAGATAGAAAGCAGGAAAAATTTAATTCTTACTAGGGTCCTAACCCCTTTTCCTTCCATTCAATCCAGAATTCATTATATTTCACTGACAGCTACCTAAAAAGCTGTCTGTTGAACATGCCAATGCCATTCCCATCTCATAGCCCACCTCAGTGCTGACCTTTTCTTATATTATTTTCTTAATAATCTTTCTATGGCTGTTTCTTGCTTGTAATCCAAGTCTCTATTCAAACAAGCATCTTTTCAGAAAGACCTTCCCTGACCACTCTAGTTAAAGCAGACATTTGCTTTCCAGTAATTCTCTATCACATTACCATTATCTCATCTATAGCTCTTATCGTCACTTTCAGTAATGTTTTTATTCCATATGTGCTTATTCATTGTCTACTGGTACCTCTTACTACCTAGTCCTTTAAGAATCTACCTGGTTAATTGCTTTTCCTCAAGAAATGCAAATAGTGCCCAGCGCAAAATCAATAATAATACAAACTAACACTTTTATAGTATTTTTATGTGCCAGTACCTTTCACAAATTTGAATCATTTATTTTTATTTCAAAACATTAAGGTACAAACTCTTTTTATTAACATGGATACCTTTTATAATGCTTTAATAGGGGTTTTTACTATGTAGTGCACCTATCACACAAATAGTGTTCATGTACCTGATAGGTAGGTTTTTCTCTCTCTTCCTTAGCCCCTCTCACTCCTCTTCTTGATTCTCAATGACCTTTCCATCTCTCTGTGCCCATTTTTGCCCATTGGTTTCCAATTATTAGAGAGTACATGTAGTGTTTGTTTTCTCATTTCCAAGATACCTCACTTAGGACAGTGGTCTCCAGTTCCACTCAAGTTGCTTCAAAAGACATCATTGCATTCCTTTTATGGCTAAGTAGTATTCTATGGTGTGCATGTGTGTGTGTCTGTTTATACATATATTTTTGTTACCCCTTTCATGAATTGCTGAGCACTTAGGTTGATTCCCTATCTTTGCAATTGTGAATTATGTTGTAATAAACATTCAAATGCAGGTGTCTTTTGATAAAATGGCTTCTGAATCATTTATTTTTTGATTTATCCACTGTTATTTTATAGTGAGAAAAATGCACTAGTTCATACAAGAGGCAAGATTCAAACCAGGTAGTCTGTCCACATGCCCTCTGACTAGTGCTTTACAACATATCTCAGTGATGAAGGCATTAAACTCTGTAAATACAGTTGGGTATTATTGTAGAATAGCATTCCTCAAAGTTTTTGTCTTGGGACACTCTTACGCTCTTACAAAATTATTGAGAGGACCATCCCCCACAAGTTTTCATTTATATACATCATATTCCTTAAGTCGTCATTTTAGAAAATAAAACTAAAAAATATTTATTCATTAGTTCATTTAAACATAGTAATACTATTAAATATTACTATAAATAACATTTTAGTGAAGATTGTATCTATAAAATCAAATAAAAATATAATGAGAAGAATGGCGTCATTTTATATTTTGGAATTTCCTTTAATGTCTGACTTTATAGAATCCAGCTAGACTCTATATTTGCTTCTGTGTTCAATGTGTTGTGATAACACACACCACACACCTTGTAACCTTGAGGATACATCACTGTACACCTGGGAGAGAGTAAGAGAGAAAGAAGAAAATGAGATCTTAATATTGTTGCAGAGCTTTGACACAAAGGATCACACTTTGAGAACTGTTGTTTTGAATTAAATTTGTACATCAAACTTCCGTTTCCTAACCTTCAGGTGTTCTCACTAAGGTAAATAAATAACTTACATATTTTTTTGGCTTGCATTTATGGTCACTCTATCCATTTTGATTATTTTTTCCAGTTCAGTTGTTCCTGTTTGCTGAGGTCATTTTTAAACAGCTATTAAATGTTATTAAATTAAATGCTCTTAAAACAGTCTTGGCCAGTTCTAGGGGCTTACACCTATAATCTCTGCACTTTGGGAAGTCCCAGCAAAGAGATCACTTGAGGTCAAGAGTTTGAAGCCAGCCTGGGTAATATAGCGAGACTTGTCTCTACAAATCTTTTTTTAAATTTTAGAATATTATGAGGATCCAAATGTTTTCATTATGTAAATTGCTTTTACACAGTTTGAGTCAAAGTTATATGTGTGCCCATCACTCAGACAGTGTGCATTGTGCCCATCAGATGAGAATTTATCCATCTCCTTCCCCTCCCATTGTTTGGTTTCCAATGAATGTAATTTCCATATGTGCAAGAGTGTTGATTGATTAGTTTCAATTCAATAGTGAGTTCACATGGTGTTCGTTTCCCCCTTCTTGTGATACTTCACTTGGAAGAATGGTGTCCAGTTCCATCCAGGTTAATACAAAAAAAATTTTTTTTTAATTAGCTGAGTATAGTGGAATGTGCTTGTAGTTCTAGCTACTCAGCAGGCTGAAGTAGGAGGATTGTTAGAGCCCAGAAAATTTGAGTATGAAGTAAACTATGATTGCTCCACTGTACTCCAGCCTAGGAGACAAAGCAAGACCCCTGTCAGAAAGAAAGAAAAGAAAGAAAGAAAGAAAAGAAGGAAGGAAGGAAGGAAGGAAGGAAGGAAGGAAGGAAGGAAGGAAGGAAGGAAGGAAGGAAGGAAAGGAGGGAGGGAGGGAGGGAAGGAAGGAAGGAAGGGAAGGAAGGAAGGAAGGAAGGGAAGGAAGGAAAGGAAGGAAGGAAGGAAGGAGAGAAAGAAAGAAAGTCTTACTACTTGAAGTTGCCATAAAGATGAAATAAAGCTTAGCTGGAATTCACTCATTCACCCATTCAACAAATTCTTTTATCAGGTACCTCACTCTGTTTTGGGTTTTGAGCTACATCTATGAACAAAAATAGACAAAAGTCTCTGCTCTCATGGGGACAAAAGTCCTTGCCATAAGTGAGAGATGCAAGCAGTAAAGGAAAAAAATATATACATATATATTTTATGTTCATAGGTGATAAGTGCTGTGGAAAAACACAAAGTGGAGCCTGGTAAGGGAGACACAATGTGCATTTTTGTGGGAAATTGAAATGTCATCCTGGATGGTAAGAGTCCTTTTGAGAAGATAACAACTAAACAAAGGCTTGAAGAAGGTCAAGCAGTTAACTGCGCAGATATCTAAGAGAAGAACGTTCCATGGGAAAGGAGTAGCAAGGCAGGGGTCAGAAGTAGGGCATACACCTAGGGACTGGGGAACAGTGGTGGGGTCTATGTGCTAGAGCACAGTTGGCCAGGAGGAAGTATCCTCATGGAGTCTGAGCTACAGGCCACCAGAACATGTACATCTCAGATGTTGCCAGTTCCAGTCTTGATTATGAACTTGAGCTTCACGAACTTGCACAAATTGTGTAATTAAGGGAACTTTAGTATCTTTGATTATAAAATTAAGAAATTGGGGAGGGAAGGGGAGGATGGGTGGAGGGAGGGTGATTGGTGGGATCACACCTATGGTGCATCTTAGAAGGAAACAAGTGAAACTTACTAAATGCAAAATATAAATGTCTTTATATAGTGATTAAAAAGCCATGAAGGCTATGTTAAACAGTTTGATGAAAATATTTCAGATTGTATATTGTGCCCCATGATCGCACTAATGTACACAATTATGATTTAACAAAAAAAAAATAAAAATTTGTTTTGTGAAATATTTGACCCACAAGAGTGTCCTCAGTTACCTAATAAATTACAACCTTCTACATAAAAAAAAAAAAGAAATTGTACTAGACAATTTACAAGATTCCCACAGATTCTATATAATTCTATAATTCTAAGGCATTTGACATGCAAATAAAAAAGTGCAAAGCAGGCTTGGCGCCTGTGGCTCAACAGGCTAAGGTGCCAACTACATACACCTGAGCTGGCGGGTTCGAATCCAGCCTGGGCCCGCCAAACAACAATGACGGCTGCAACCAAAAAAAAAAAAAAAAAAAAAAAAATGGCTGGGCATTGCAGCGGGCACCTGTAGTCCCAGCAACTTGGGAGGTGGAGGCAGGAAGACTCGCTTGAGCCCAGGAATTGGAGGTTGCTGTGATCTGTGATGCCACGGCACTATCCAGGGTGACAGCTTGAGGCTCTGTCTCTAAAAAAAAAAAAAGTGCAAAGCAACTATCAAAAACTAAAATTACTAAACATAAAACTGACATTTCAAGGAGGCTATATTTCTTTCTTTTTTTTGTTGCAATTTTTGGCCAGGACTGCATATGGGGCTGGCACCCTACTCCTTTGAGCCACAGGTGCTGCCCCAAGGAGACTATATTTCAATGAGTATAAATTTTAAAATAGCATGTGAAGGCCCAGGAATCTGAATGGTTAAAAAAAAAATAAAGTCCAGTCTCTAAACAGAAAGCAAATTAATAACTGAGATCAAACTCAGAACATTGACTGATTTTGGCTCAGGTCAGTATTCTTGTTTGCAGAGAAGTCCTTTTCTGCTTGGGTTAAAGCTACTGATGCAGCTATGAGGACACATACATTATCTATTTGTTTTTACCATAGATGGAATATTATGTCTTAATTTGTATCTTAAAATATAATGTTATGTCTTAAAAGAAACCAAGGGCTGGATAATACTACTAGGTATTTTTTTAAAAATGAATTTAAAGTCATGTTTATTGGTTAAGCCTTAACTGGCTTTTGAAATAGCAGATTGTTGGCAAACTATTAGGTTTTCATCAGGCAAGTCCTGATTAGGTTAGGCAAAACTGAAAACAGAGTCAGGTACCTGGTACAAGACTCTTGGGTCAGAAAAAAAAAATCTATAAATTGGAAGATACACAAGTGCATTTATTATTAATTATCACTATAGCAACACTCCCTTGATTTTAGATGCCTTGGCTTATAAAGACCCAACTCAAGTGAGGATGTATTATCATGTTGGCTTCAGAAAAGCTTAAGGAGCCTTGAAAGAAATGGTCTACATTAGCCATTTCTCTATGGGACTTTTCTGATAATTACTTAAAGATTAAGGGATAAAGTATGTTATTTAGAGTCCTTTCCTTTCTAGTCCAGGTTCTAAGAATTCTAAGCCTGAGTTCTAGAGTCATTGCTACCTCAAAAGAAAGAGAAGGTTATCTTTTGTCCATTTATAAGTATGATGTGAAAGGTGAGGCCTCAAGGCGCCGCTGCCCAGCTCAGCAGCCTGGGAAGGATGATGGCTCCTCCTTAGAACTGGAGTCAAAGTGAATCCACTAGGCTGCTGAACAAATTCCCAGCACCACTTTCCAACCAATTTTAACTTTTACTAGCACACTATTATCTTCACATGCTTCTAGAAGCATCATTTGACTGAATGCTTTTGGCCCAGATCAGTGCTTATGTTTGAGACAAGAACTTTTCTCCCTGGTTAGTTATTGGTAGATTCCCATTGACTCAATATCCCTGAAATAACTAAAGATAATTTTGATATGTCCTCTGTGTCTGGTCCCTCATAGTATCATCGAAGATTATATTAATAAAATCTAATAATATATATTAATTAATTTATTATTAATTAATAAAATTAATAAAATCACAGGTTGTAGAGAAACTCAAATTCTATTTTTTTAATGTTAATTTTTTTAAATTAAATCATAGCTGTGTACATTAATGCAATCATGGAATACAATGTGCTGGTTTCATATACAAATAAGACAGGATTTTTATT
The DNA here is from genome assembly GCA_963574655.1 of Perodicticus potto. NCBI lineage: Eukaryota > Metazoa > Chordata > Mammalia > Primates > Lorisidae > Perodicticus > Perodicticus potto. The sequence goes on from CAUYRH010096669.1 coordinate 25,809, forward strand.
AGAAATTTGAAAGGAATACAGAAGAAGTAAAAGGCACCAGAGCTACTGGCAGGGGGGAAGGAACTAACTGTGGAGTCTCTACATGGACTCTTTTATCTGCAGTGATTCTCAACCTTCCTAATGCCATGACCCTTTAATACAGTTCCTCATGTTGTGGTGACCCCAACCATAAAGTTATTTTCATTGCTACTTCATAACTGTAATTTTGCTACTGTTATTAATCATAATGTAAATATATGATATGCAGGATGCATTAGGTGATGCCTGTGAAAGGGTCTTTTGACCCCCAAAGGGATCATGACCCACAGGTTGAGAACCGCTGATCTAGGGGGTATAATTCTTGAGAATTACACTTGGCCAGGACTTGGTGAATAGAAATACATTTTCAACATTAATGAGTGTTATTGATAAAGGAATGAATGCACTCCCTCCAGCTCAGGGCAGAAGGTCAGGGTGTTCCCTTCATAAACTTGCCCAAAACTAGGAAAACTGGGGTCCCCTGTCCAGCCTTGAATGGGGGAACCCTGTATGAGCAGTCTTTTTCTTTTCTAAATATGTGGGTCACCACCAAAGTTTTGAGACAGACTGCTTTATGGTCCGTTATTTCACTTCCAAGAAACACAGTGAACGGTGCCCTTTCTGATTCACCATGCTAGTTTCTTTCTTTCTTTTTTTTCCCATATAAATACATGTATTTTATTATTCTTTGTTACATTACGTCCCCCCCCACCCCTCCGTGGTAAGACAGAATTGATTTACAGAAAAGAATACAGAAAACACCAAAGCTCCTGATAGAGGGAGAGATTTCAAGTGGGGAGAGAGAAACTCTCTCTGTTCCTCTACCGGTCTTTCCCCGTCTCCTCCTCTAGGCCTCCAGCCTCAGGGTATATATAGGAGTATGGGTTCCTTGGCCAGGAAACAAATGAATACAGTCCCTTCTGCTGGGGGCAAGGTGAATGAGTGTATCAATGAATGGACACAGTCCATCCATGGAATTCAGGCCTAGGAAATTCACAAGAAACTGACCTAGGCATAGGGAATGGGGGTTTCACATTTAGTCCCAAGTGTAAAGTGAAGGAGACTCCAAGGCACAGGTGTCTCCTCAGCAGTTGTCCAGCCTCTTTGGCTATTGGAGCCTCTGGTGGGCATTGTAGGTCTCCCTCCTTGCCTGTCATCCAGCCCACTGGCTCTTCAGCTGGCTGCCACAGCACCAACTCCACCAAGGAGGAAGTGGCAGGTCCGCCGGCTCCGCTGAGCTGGCTAGGGTGCCAGATGTCCTGCATCAATTCTCCCTCACCGAGTAGAAACCCCCACTGCTGTTAGGGAAAAGGGGCGAAGACTCGATCTAACTGCTTCCTGCTGGGTCGGGCGATGATAGAAGGGGGCAGTTGGGGTTTCTCCGGAGGGAGAGTGATACAGGGGTT
>CAUYRH010096672.1:0-21232 GCA_963574655.1 Perodicticus potto
GTCACCTCAATCAGAAATGATAAAGGAGAAATTACAACTGATGCCACAGAGATACAAGAGATCATCTCTGAATACTACCAGAAACTCTATGCCCAGAAATTTGACAATGTGAAAGAAATGGATCAATATTTGGAATCACACCCTCTCCCTAGACTTAACCAGGAAGAAATTGAGCTCCTGAACAGACCAATTTCAAGTACTGAGATTACAGAAACAATCAAAAATCTTCCAACCAAAAAATGCCCTGGTCCGGATGGCTTCATGCCAGAATTCTATCAACCCTTCAAGGAAGAGCTTATCCCCATACTGCAGAAATTATTCCAAAAAATTGACGAGGAAGGAATCTTCGCAACACGTTCTATGAAGCAAACATCACCCTGACACCAAAACCAGGAAAAGACCCATCTATAAAGGAGAATTTCAGACCAATTTCACTCATGAATAAAGATGCAAAAATTCTCAACAAAATCCTAGCCAAGAGATTACAGCTTATCATTAAAAAAGTCATACATCATGATCAAGTAGGTTTCATCCCAGGGATGCAAGGCTGCTTTAACATATGCAAGTCCATAAACGTTATCCACCATATTAACAGAAACAAAAGTAAAGACATTATGATCCTCTCAAAAGACGCAGAAGAAACATTGGATAAAATCCAACATCCTTTTCTAATTAGAATGCTGAAGAGTATAGGCATATGTGGCACATTTCTGAAAGTGATCAAAGCTATCTATAACAAACCCACAGCTAATATTTTACTGAATGGAGTTAAACTGAAAACTTTTCCCCTTAGAACTGGAATCAGACAAGGTTGTCTCTGTCAGCATTACTATTCACTGTAGTGCTGGAAGTGCTAGCTAATACAATTAGGCAAGACAAGGAAATAAAGGGTATCCAAATGGGACCAGAGGAGGTCAAACTCTCCCTCTTTGCTGACGACATGATCCTATACTTAGAGAACCCCAAAGACTCGACCACAAGACTCCTGGAAGTCATCAGAAAATCCTTATGTCTCAGGATATAAAATCAATATCCACAAGTCAGTAGCCTTTGTATATGGCAATGCAGTTAAGATGAGAGGCTAATTAAGGACACAACTCTCTTCGCCATAGCTTCAAAGAAAATGAAATACCTAGGTATATACCAGACAGTCAACAATATTTACATAGTAATTGATATGAATAGAGAATTTAAGAAATCTGTGCTTATGTATTTTTCTGTTTCTTGTAAAATTCTCCTGTTATCATTTAACTTTTTTCATCATTTGAGTCTTCTACCTGATTATATTTACCATCTCTCTTCTCATGGGAATCTATCAGTTTTGCCATAATTCTAATTATTTTAGCAAATACTTTTTGAGGCTTTGTGCCAGGCCCTATGCTGAGCATGTGGGATATGAAAATGAAAGAAGTTGCTTTGTTTTCAAGGGTCTTTTAGTGTACTATGGAAGAACTATATATGTATTTTCAATGTTATATTTAAATCTTAGAGTAAGTGAAAAAAAAATCTTAGAGTAAGTGAAGCAATTGAAGATTTTATTATTAATGAGTGTTTACTAAGTTCCTAGTAGTTTATTCCAATGTACTGGATGCAACACAAGATGTTAACATAGGCACAGCTCCTGTCTCCTAGTCAATCTCAATCTGATACTGATATTGCCTTCAACAGTTATCAATGACATTTAATTATATATGAGATGTCAGGATATTATTGGGGAAAAAATTGTTAGAAGAGAGATAGTATTTAATAAATGGTGTTTTGAATTTTTTTTAGGAAGTGGGAAATCATTTAGAAACTCACCTAATAGCTTATAGCCAAATAAATTTCAAGAGGACAGAGTAAAATAAAAAAAAAAAAATTAAGCGCTGATTAATTAGAAAAAGTAAAATTAAATATTAGTAAATATCCAGAAGGGAATTTCAAAGTTTAAAAACAAGGGAAGAAGTCATTATGGAAATGTCACTAAGGACAGACCTGATTAAATTAAAAACTTCTTGTGATTTTTTTTTTCCCCATTTTGTGCAGTTATTTTTGTTCCATACTTGTTTTCTATTTGTCCTGTGATATTTTACTCTTCTCATTGTTAGCTTTTCTCTCTTTTCTTTAGTTTTCTGTCTTATAGTTAATTTGATCTTTTCTCTAGTGTTTCATTATAATGTCATAATTTTCTCAAAGTTTATTCAAGTGGTCCATTCCTTTTTAGACTTTAAAAGTTATTTCTCCTATTATATAAATGTTCAAAAATGGCTATAACTCTTAAAACATGCTAGTGTGCTGTATAAACTTTGAAATAAACTATACATTTTTCATGTTATAGAAATGCTGAGGTTAATATTTTAATAATGGTAAATTAATGCTCAGAAATGGATTAGTAAACAGTCTTATAAACAGTTATTACCTACTTGTCAATGTCAATATCTATCCATTAAATTGTGTTAATTTTTTTCCCTCATCAGTGGATATATATTTATGCACTAGCTAAACTGATTTTGTGAACCAATTGAACATTTGCTCAACAACCCGAAGTGATTTAATGAGAATTACTGAGGAGAATTGGAGAAAACTAAATGCCTGAGAAAGGTCTGAAAGACCTAGTGTCTTTTGAGCTAAGTCTCTAATGTTTCTTGTTGAAATTCACCCCAAATAGTTCATACAGGCAGTCCCTAGGTTACGAATGAGGTAGGTTCTGTAGGTTTGTTCTTAAGTTGAATTTGTATCTAAGTTGGAACTATGATATTTTCCTATTACCTATAATGGCCTCCATTTGTAAGTACAAGTTAGACTTGTATGTTTGTAGCTTGGGGGGGACTTATTATACTAGCTCTTTTGTTCATATGTGTGAATTCTATTTAAGTTGAGTGTTTGTAACTTGAGGACGGTCTATAATCAGGACTAAAGTATGAACATTTAAACAAAACAAATAAATGAAAAATCATCTACATACATTAGGTTTGTTTTGAAATGTGCATAAAATCTTGAATTTATGAAATAGTCTTCCAGTGGCCTTCCTGTCATGGAATTGGAGTTTGGGCCAAGTATCATTTTTCTGCTGTAAATTTGAGGTTACAATCTCATTCTTATGATTCCTACTCCTGTGCTCTTTTCACAGTTTTCCAATCATTTTTTTAATAGTATTGAAGAGAACCCCATAAAATAAAGCCTCATGGCAGAGATAAGAAGTGAAAATAAATCAAAACCCATACTTAACTTGTGCATCCCAGGGGAAGGCTGGTATAGGAACTTGGAGTCACACCAGACAGCCACGTGCTATAGCTGTGCACTTAAGAGATGGACATGGTCAAATCACAAAACATCATGTTGAGTGAAAGTGAGGGGCAGTGATTTGCATTAAGTTGCTGCCTCAGTTGGTTAATTGGCTTTCTGCAGAACTCCCTTGTTTAATTTGTTTTTGAAATAATAACAGTTACAGCATTAAAAAACATGCTTTCAGGGCAGGAATTTGCATGCTGTAGCTTAGCTGTTCAGTTCTTATTATCAGGAACAAATCTGCAAGTGCCCTAGAGCAAAAATTACCCACACATAGATTTTCTCTGGGGAAGGATTAAAAGTGGAAAGTCAGTGAGTCAAACAGATTTAGCTTCTTGGTTTATAAACATCGTGGATAGGCAAATAATTATCCTTAGGAACGGTACGAGCCCCATTCTTAAGTGTTAGCCATGAACATGGGAACTGTTAAAGAACAAGTATAGTATGAAGGTGGTGAAAAGGAAAAGGAGTTTCGTGGATTAACGGAGTAAAATCATTGCTTTTGTCTGTAAAGGTGGAGTGTGGTAGGGCATTGCATATTTACTACATTTAGCTGAAAAGAAAAATACCCATTTTCCTCAATTATTGGCTGTTTAATACAAAATATGGTTTATTATTTTCCATTTTACGTGTGATCTATTTAAATTTAAAATTTCCTTTGATAGTATATCTTACCAATATTGGCTAGCTTTGTTTTCAGAAACTTATGACTGATTTAGGAAGGGAAATATTTGTCTTATGTTTGAATTGTATCTTCTGATGTATTTTTGGGTATAGGAATGTTTAGTTGTAAGGTTCATGGTAATTTAAATTTATCTTATAGGTAACAACAATTTTTTCCTTGTGATAGCCTCTCACAATGTTTCTGAGAATTTCAGGATTAGAAAATCAGTGCTGTCTTAGGTATTGTGAAAATACACAAATACCTAGAGCCCATTCAGATTGTCAGATAAACTTTCTATGGTATATATAAGAAAAATAATGTTTATCTCATCACTTGTCAAAGTTGTGGTAAAATGATTTAGAAGCCATGTATAATTTTGAGCCTTTTCCCTTGTAACTTTATAACAATATAGTATTCTTTGACAGCTTTAGTGAAGTATATTAACAGATGGGTATTAGATTATCAGTTAGAAAAGATATTCAGTGATGGTATTCATGGATAATTAATAGCAAATATATTTATGCATGTTACATATATCTTAAATTCTTTTACTTTTTAAATATCTCTATCTTTTTTTACCTAAATATCATTTTTTTATGTATTCATTTAAAGTATGTTCAAGAATACTTAGAAGGCTTTCTGAAAAATCTTGGCATCTTTTTATTGTGATGATTTTCTTTTCTGAGAAATTATTTTCATGCTCTTTGGAATTATTTTATGTATGTCAATGGATTAGAGGAGTGATTTTAAACTGGTGTGTGTGCCATGGCACGTGTGTGCTGTGAAAATTTTTAAAGATCATTAATTAAATTATTTTTGAAAGCAGCTCAAGTATAGTAAGTATATTCCTTTTTATTCTTTTTTTTTCCTCAACATAATTTAGCTGTGCCACAGAATTTTAACTGTAGGTTTCAGGGTGCTGTGATATAAAAAAGGTTGAAAAATACTGATTAGAGCTTTCCTTTTGAATTCAACATCTTATTTCACCTTTCTCCATTTTCTAAGAATGTATATAAAAGCTTTATGAACTAAAATAAACTGTTAAGTTCCCCCCAGCTGAGTGAATGGACCCCTTCTTGGCTGAGGGGATACCCTGAAATTGAGTTACTGGTCAAGAGAAGGGAGGTCAGACAAGCCTCATTATGCTTCCTTCCTTGGTAAGCATCCTTTGTAAAAGACCTTTAGCAATTAACAGGTGTGAGGCTGTGCAAAACAAACTGCCAGGACCTAAATTTAAATATATAACAAATCGCGTGAGTCTAGGTATATATATCAGTGATGGCTTGTCTCTGATTGACAGACTTCCTTAAGTTGAAACATTCCAAGCTTTCAGACAAAGCTTCATTTCTTTAACCAATTACAAATCAAAGAATCTTTAAATGTACTTATAAACTGTAAGCCACCCCCCTTTGAGATGTCCAAAGCAATGTACATCAAACCAATGTATGCCTTCCGTGTGATACAGGATTCCCACACTCAAGGCTGGACAGGGAACCCCCATTTTCTAGGCCTGGGTGACCTCAGAAATCAGTCTCATCACAGACCACCATCTCTAGGCATAAACAGATTCTTTGCAGTGTGTGTTCTCTGGACCCAAAACAAGATCTTGCAAAAAAGCCATCTAATGGCTATGTCATCTGTGCTACTCCTCCTGGAGCAGGGAACACACACCCTACCACCTGCTTGGAGCAAAGATTGCAAGGACCGCGGTGGCACCTGTGGTTCAGTGGGTAGGGTGCCGGCCTCATATACTGAGGGTGGCAGGTTCGAACCTGGCCCCCAGCCAAAATGTAACAAATAATAGCTGGTCACTGTGGCAGGTGCCTGTAGTCCCAGCTACTCTGGAGGCTGAGGCAAGAGAATCGCCTAATTCCAGGAGCTGGAGGTTGCGGTGAGCTGTGACTATACTGAGGGCAATAAGGTGAGAATCTGTCTCTCTGGGGAAAAAAAAAAAAAAAAAAAAAGATTGCAAGGACCACATTCGTCTGCACTACCAGAGTTTTAAAATTATGTTCTCTGTTCTCCCTGTAGAATAGGAAAAATAGCATATAAACCCCTAGACGAGGGCTTCCCACTTGAGTCCCCCCTCCACTGCGGGAGTTTCCATTCCCTTCTTTCACTTATCTGTCTCTTTTCTTTTCAACACAATCTATCCTTTTGGTTATTTGAGTGATCCCTGGATTCATTCCTTGAATCTCTGAGATCAAGGACTTGGCAGAGAGAAATTCTGGCTATACATGTCTTTATTTATGTGTAATTCCTGTCTCCCAGAAGTGTATAAAACCAAACTGTACCTGGACCGCAGCAAGTCCACTTGCTCAAGGCTTCTTGGGTGTGGCAATGGGTCATGGTTCTCAAATTTTGCTCAGAATAAACTTTTAAAAATTGTTTTACAAAGTTAGGCTTCTTTTCTGTTGACAGCTTCATTCTATGAACTGCCATTTTGTATTTATTAAAAGATGATTTTATTTTCATTTGCTTCTTTTGTCAGTTTATTTAGAATTACATTTGAAATGACTGATTCTACACAAAGACTTAAATTTTGAATTAGGCCATTTCCATCTTGAATACTCCCAGCTTTAGTGCCTAGATGCTTAAGAGGTTAAAGATTGAAAGTAAGAGATTATTCCGAAACATGAAAGAGAAGAAACGGAGTCTAGCTTCTGTGTGGGGAAATTCGGCCTTTATTTCCACCCAGGTGTGGGTGGGCTGAGTTGGAGAAGGAAGTCAGCACGTGGATTAAGGTGGATGGGAATTTAAAAGGTCTGAGGGGTAGGAATTGACACATTTGTTCTTTCCAGGGTGGGACATTCATGCATTCTTTTCTTCCTGGGCTGGTTTTTTCTATTTGGGTGGGTCCCCACATTCACTCTATCAATGATCTTTATACTTTTACTGAGAAAATACAAGATAAAAATGCTTAAAACCAAGATAAAACTATTTCATTGATATAGTCAGTCATTCATTTCATTGTCACATGGTGAATGTCCCTACGCTAAGGGTGATGGTAGAAATACTGAGATGGTACCAAGTTGACTAAAATGTCTTGACATTTAATGAATTATTTCCTTCTAACCCCCCCTACCTCTGAATGAATGACTAATTTTCAAGCATACTGACAATAACATTTATTGAGTACTTAATTGGGGGCAAGTAATTGCTAAGTATTATTTTATTTATTCATTAAAATGGGCTTATGAGATAACATTATTTTATTACTCCTATTTTTCACATAATAAAACTGAGGCTTACAGGGTGAAGGAGCTCAGGAAATTTCATCCTAAAAATATGACTAATTTTATTTTGAATTAAGGTCCTTAGAGATTAATAGGCCCATGAAAAAGAATAATTGACTTCTCTAATTCTCCATGTTTTCTTAATACATTGCAGGAAAGAAGATCAAGAATACTACCAGACCTGGCCCAAATAATTAGAACATAATGCCCGTCTCTCATGTTAGTTTACAAGCCAGTCTATTTCACCCCATCCATTTATTCATCTTTCCTAGTAACTGTTTATTTCCACTAAACAAAATTACCTATACTTCTTTTTTTTTTTCAAATACATGTATTTTACTATTCTTCATTACATTATTCCTCCCCCCACCCCTCCATGGTAAGACAGAATTGATTTACAGAAAAGAATACAGACAACACCAAAGCTCCTGGTAGAGGGAGAGATTTCAAGTGGGGAGAGAGAAGCTCTCTCTGCTCCTCTCCCGGTCTTTCCCCGTCTAGGCCTCTAGCCTCAGGGTATATATAGGTGTATGGGTTCCTTGGCCAGGAAACGAATGAATACAGTCCCTTCCGCCGGGGGCAAGGTGAATGAGTGTATCAATGAATTGGACACAGTCCATCCATGGAATTGAGGCCTAGGAAATTCACATGAAACTGACCTAGGCATAGGAAATGGGGGTTCCACATTTAGTCCCAAGTGTAAAGTGAAGGAGACACCAAGGTACAGGTGTCCCCTCAGCAATTGTCCAGCCTTTTTGGCTATTGGAGCCTCTGGTGGGCGTTGTAGGTCCCCCTCGCCTGTCATCCAGCCCACTGGCTGTTCAGCTGGCTGCCGCAGCACCAACACCACCAAGGAGGAGGCGGCAGGTCCGCCGGCTCCGCTGAGCTGGCTAGGGTGCCAGATGTCCTGCATCAATTCTACCTCTCCGAGTAGAAACCCCAACTGCTGTTAGGGAAAAGGGGCGAAGACTCGATCTAACTGCTTCCTGCTGGATCGGGCGATGATAGAAGGGGGCAGTTAGGTTTTCTCCGGAGGGAGAGTGATACAGGGGTGCATGGACTGGGACCATCTTTATCAGCAGCTGGAATCTTAACAATTACAGCCCCCCTTCAAGTGCCCCACTCTAGAGCTTCCAGCCCTCCCCTCCCATTCTTCTTTCTCTGCCCCACGGAAGCCAGGGCATGACCTGGCAGGTACTTGGGCACAGTACTGGCCTTTTATCTGGGAGACTTCTGAACGCTTGCTGCTCTGCCTATTGGAGAAAGTGGGCACACTCGTTTCTTCATTTGACCAAGGTATTTCAAAGTAAACCTGCATTATTTTCATCTCAGAGGGCTTTGGGACAAGGGGGGTGGGGAGAGACAGAGACAGAGAGAGAGAGACAGACAGACAGACAAAGAGAGAAAGAGAGAGAGAGTAGAAAGAGTATAATTAGGAGACCCGTTGCTCAGAGCCTGGGTTCTGTCCTGGGAGGAAACAGTTGCGTGACTTTGAGAGAAACTCTCAAGGAATTATTAAAGCACTCAGGCTCAGTGTTAACCAAACTCGATGACAGTGTATTCTTGCCTCTTCTCTTCAAACATGGCACAATCACGTACCCAGGACTGGCACTAGTTGGCAAGGACAGGAGACAGAGCCTGTGCACCAGAGCGAAGAGTCACATCTTGAGGGGTTCCTGCCCTGGGGCACACCCTCCGTGCACATCTCACCTCCTCTGAAACCCACATCCCTACAGCACTCAGTGCCCGCAGACCCTTCCTGTGAGCTTCTAGACCAGCTCAAGACGCTGGTTTCTAAAACACTCAGCCCTCTATCCCTGCCCATTATAGCCCTCTCTTGCCCTGACTTTATGGTTAAATTTCTCCATGAAGCTATTTGAACTCACTGGTTCTGTTTCCTCACACCCTTCTTGCTCCTCAATCTGTGCCCATCACTTACTGAGCACCTGCTCTGAACCAGGCACTATGCTAAGCGCTAGATGTACTTTTATTCACAACTCTATGAAGAACAGCAGTATCACAGAGTAGTCAGTTGAATGGTGGTCACCCTGAAGATACACAGACATCTTAATCTTGAAACCTCTGAATGTGACCTTATTTGGAAAAATGGTCTTTGCAGATATAATTAAACTAAGGATCTTGAGATGAGGTTATAATAGTCAAACTTAAACAGAAAGCTGTGTAAACTCACTGGTTGCGCTTGATACCCAACTTACTTATTCAGGTGGGCCTTAAATCCAAAGACAAGTGTCATTTTGAGAGACAGGGAAGATACCTGGGAAAGAGGAGAAGGCCATGTGAAGACGGAGGCAGAGACTGGATCCATCAGAATGGAAAAGTCAAGGAAGTTTTCCTCCCTAGAGCCTTCAGGAGTGTTTCCCCTCAGCCTAATACCTGAATTTTAACCTTCTGGCCTCTAGAACTGTGAAAGAAAAAAGATTCTGCTGTTTTAAGCCACCATATTTATTACAGGAGCCACAGGAAACAAATATACATACCCATTTTACAGATGGGGAAACTGATGAAGATACTGAGGAGGAAAGGAGTAATGAGACTGGCCACAGCCCACAGCTGAGTGATATTCTAGTGCAGTCAGAGCAAAAGCAAAGAATTCACTTTTCAGAGGCTGTGAGGATACCTGCAGCAGGTAAATGATTTATCCCCTGAAGGAGAAAGACTGGAAAATATCTGAGGGGAGAAGCAAAGAGAAAAAAAAGCCTGGTGACAGAAAAGACTCCAAGAAAGGGAAGTGGATAAAGATGCTGCAAAGGTATCTTAGGTTTGGGGGGGGGCTTCTTTGGTTCCAGTGTCCATTACATCGTAAATGCAATGATGAGCAAATGTTTCAGAAAAACTTCAGAGACTTACTACAAAGCCAGTATGATGCTGCTGAAAAAAAAATCCCTTTTTCCATTCAAAAAATTCTGTTCTAACTTCCCTTATTTAGAAAAATCTCTCATAATTTTAGGTGAACATAATAAGCAAACAACCCTCTGTTAGAACAGCCCAAATTCTTGAGGTTATGTGCATTAATGAGAATTCTACTGAATTGAAATTTGGGTGAGGGAATATAGGATACCTTTCACATTTCATTTTGTAAACAAGATTTGCTAAACAATTATGCAATATTAGAACAAAAGACATAAGTTGTTTAAGGACAGTAATAAAGCAACACCCCATGTTTGGAAAATACGTTACAACATATGAAATGTTTTTATACCCTTCCCATTTAACTCTTCCAACAATCCTCCAGATAGATATCATACTTATCACCTGTGTGTGGTAGTTGAGGAAAATAAGCCAGCTCTGGGAAAGCAAGTACTCTGAGCAAAGTCACATAATTAATAAGGGGAAGTGAGAACTCAAAGTACATGCTTTACATCCAAATTGTATACTCCAACCATATGTTTTAACAAAGCACTTTCATATAGAAAAGTGAATTTACTCATTAATGTGTTAACATTTGAATTTGCATAAATCAACCTAAGTGTGAGCATGACTTCCCTCACCTACATCCCCTTGCCAACCGTGTAATGGAAAGTACTCAAAGTTATAACATTAAATTTCTTTAAAATATTTTATTCTTCATTCTTCACTGGCATTGTTTACAATGAGACTGCCTTACTAAGGTTTTGTTTTACCTGGAGAAGAGAATTGTTGACTTATGCAAATTTAAAATCATAGTCTAAAATATAAAAGAAATTAAATCAACATGACACCTTTAAGGACCCAGTATGCCTAAATTTCCTGGGTTAATATCACATTTGAAAGTGTTACTACTTCAGATTTTCTCTATGAATGACTTATCCCATAGGACTAAAGAGATTACTCTCCCTAGAGCACATTTATAAATCTTTTCATAATGAAAAGAAATCTAACCTCAAAACTTTGATCTGTGAAAGAATTACCCAGCACAAAGTAAGAAAGAAGTAGTCTTACACATCAAGTTCTTGCTTTCCTTTTGGTCTACAACCCTAGCCAGCCCATTCCTCCTCTTCTTCTCATTCTTAAAAACAACAAAAACCAAGTTCCAGAATACCCTGGAGAATAACATGAAACTTCAAGGTCTAACAGTTACGAGCCCCACAACACAAGCAAGAGATTCTTTTGGCTCCTTCCCTGGCACCTTCTCCTTCCTAACTGATCCTGGTTTTATTTCAAGATCCACTTCACCACACAGCCTATGTGATGCAGGGAGCTGCAAGCATCTCCTGCTCCAAGATAGCTGCCCTTCCTGCATTTATAGAAGTGATTCTCAAAGTGTAGTCTATGGACCAAAGATTCAACATCACTGGAAAATTAGAAATATAAATTCTTGGCCCCCTCCCAGACCTACTGAATCAGAAACTTGTGGTCAGTGGTTAAATAAGCCCTCTAGGTGATTCTACTGTTTGCTATAGTTTAAAAACCACAGATCTAAGCCAGTGATTCTCAGTCCTGGCTGCACATTAGAATCATCTGATGTCCAGGCTCCACGCCCAGAGATTCTGACTTAATAGACCCAGGGTGGGGGTCTGGGCAAGGGGGATTACTAGAACGCTCCCCAGATGATTCTAGTGTACAGCCTAGTTTGAGAAACACTGACAAAGCCAGTCAAATTAATCCAGTCTAAAATACTGAATTGTAAGAGCCATGGAATGAGTGTCTTGAAAAATACTCATTACAGTTAACATTATTACAGCCAGTGGTGGTAGCATGAGAGAACTGCAGGCTGATGAGCTGATTTTTGCTACTACATGGACCATGCTCATTTATGGGTAGCCTCAGGGGTAATGAATTCACAAAGGGGGGAGGTGGGGTGTCAAATGGCCCTACAGCTATTTAGCAGTGGGAACTTGTTCAAATTGGTAAGTTTTGTACAGAAAAGAGTGAACATAATTTGGAGAAAAATTTTTAGTAAACCAGGATTTGAACTTAAGCGGTCCTAATCCAGAATCCACAGCCTTAACATGGCTGCCACACTATGACTCCTATGGAGATTATGCCCAGGCAGTATAGAAGGTAAGGAGAAGCAACTTCACTGGGGAAGAAGGAGAAGGAAATGAAGATGCCACCAAGAATGATGGCGTTTCCTTCATTTCTGCACGCTACAGAATGGCAGTATCCATGTGATTGCCTGTAACAGCTAAAAGGGCGCACATTTCTGGAGTCAATGTTTGTTTGGGCCTAAATACCATGTCGGTTATAATTTATATTAACTCTCCCTCCTCAATCTTAGGGAAAATTTCCTCTCACTTGTCAGGAGAAACAAACCATGAAGATAAAATACATGAGCCAATTCCTTTAGTGATGGCCCAGCTCCTCTGATCTCTCTCCAGCCTCCAAATGAAAATGCCTTTGTTCTATGGGGCCCACTTGGTCTGGGAGCTAGAAATACAGATGAGTTTGCTAAGACTTGATCTTAAAGGAGAATTCAGTGGCAGAGACTCAAGGATTTCATTCTCTAGTGAGCTGCAATCCAAAGTAATAATTCTATATTTTACCAATACAATGTGTTTTGACATTGTAAAATGTAATTAATTAATGGTATATGATAGTTCAAGCAAAATTGTTTCTTTCTTAGTGGTGCATAGAAGTGTAACTTACAATTAATGACAAATTTGAAACATAATAGACATTTACAAGTCCCATTATGATTCAGGCTCTAGATTCAACTGGCTGATGAAATGGAATAGCCACGCTTGTGAAGCCTGAAGACAAGACAAAACATACTGGTTCATTAAAAACAAAACTCATTACACATTAGCAAATAACATTTTTTTTCTTTTCTCTTGCATTTTATTGTAGGCAGAAAAACAAAATAAAACAACATAAAACAAAAAACCTACAAAGCCACATGAAGATCTCCTTAGCTGGTTCATCAAATTCATCAGGTACAATTTTAATTTCCACATTATCACAAATGAAAGTTTTGTGGAACCTTTTGCTTCTATGCATTAAGAAACCTCTTCCAACTTCCAGCAAAAATTTTCTTACTTTTCAGCAAATAACATTTTTTAATGAAAAATAACTATGCTTTATAATACAAAAAATTAGTGATAAGGGTGGCATTCTTTTATATTTTCATAAATCTCTTTAATGTCTGGCTTATAAAAGACAGCTGGCTCCCATATCACTTTCTGCATTCCATCCGTTGAGATATGTTGTTTTGCTTGGAGTACAGCACATGAAAAAAAAGTCTGGCTTTACGAAGATGTTGCTTTTATCTTTCATATGAAAGTGTGAGTGATTATATATTGGTGTTATAACAGTACTGAGTTCATTGGATACTTTTTCTTCAAAGATAAAACTCAACTATAGTCCACGATAAAGGAGGGAAGAGAAGAGAGAGGAGAGGGGAGAGGGTGGGTGGAAGGAGGCTAAATGGTGGAACCTTACCTATGATGGATATTGCAAGGGTACATGTGAAATCTATTAAGAGTAGAGTATAAGTGTCTTAACACAATAATTAAGTGAAGTGCAGGCTATGTTAACCAGTTTGATATAAGCATTCCAAATTGTATATAAAATCAGCACATTGTACCACATAAACGCATGAATGTATACAGTTATGATTTAATAAAAAATTAAAAAAAAATGACGATGTTGGAAAAAAAGGCGCTCACAGATTCCTTGAAAGGTCTCAGAGGGATTCTTGGATCACACTGAGAGTACCGCTGTTTTGGTAATGCAAAACCATTTAAGAGTATCAGTAGCTGATTCTGCAGTAATGTGAGGATGAGACAAACCAGCAGGGAGATACTAAACTGGTCCAGGAAGAACTGGACCACAGGACGTCCATCTCTAAAGAGGAGAAAGTGGCGATGCAGACACGTATGGATTCCTACATTAGAGTCAATGGGGAGCTAGTATCTAAATGCATGGGGGAGGGTAGACTGCAAGCCAAGGATGACTTCAGGTATTTGGGGTTGGAAAATATGGGTGGATACAAAGGTGTAGGAAGACCATCTCTGGTGTTGGCTGGCCAAAGAGGAATATGCCATGAAGAGAAAGGATGTGAAGATTCCAGACCCATGGCACAGAGAGATCCAGACAAATGGACAGGCTCTGGGAAGCTTACATTTTTATACTACTGTATTCAGTGCTTTTAAAATGATAACAAAATTGGGTTTGCATTAAAGTAGTAAAACTAGGGCTGGGCATGGTGGCTCATACCTATAATCTTAGCACTCTGGGAGGCCAAGGCAGGCAGATTGCTTGAGCTCAAGGAGTTCAAGACCAGCCTGAGCAAGAGCAAGACCCTGTCTCTAAAAATAGCTGGGCATTGTGGCGGATGTCTGTAATCCCAGCTACTTGGGAGACCAAGGGCTTGAGGTGGCTATGATGCCACAGCATTCTACCAAGGGTGACAAAGTGAGATTCTGTCTCACAAAAACAAAAATAGTAAAACTAATCTCTTTAAAAATGCAAATACCCACAAGAGTTAAGGAGGGAAGAGATCCTTAATGCTCTTTAACTGATAAGCACACTTTGGTATTAATTACTTTAGTCAGATTACTTTCTATCTTAATGGAACACCTGAGAACTTCAGATCACAGACAACTGGCCTGGGGAGGGGGAATGGTGTGGGACACTGGGTCTAGGATAAGCATGGAGGGGGAAAAGACAGGAAAAATGTTAATCCTTTGTGGAATATATTAGTGTATGGCTATTCTAGTCTAAGAAGTAGCTGGAGAAAAGAATAAAGTCACTTGGTAGCTGGTGGGCAAGAAAAGCTAGTTAGAGTTTAAAAGGCACCAAAGATAATTTTCTCACTTTAAAGTATTTTCAAGGGTTCTGCTTAGTTTCAGATATAACACATGAGGCAGATCATCCCATCCAAAAATAGGTTCCAAGAGGAAATGAACTCCACTCCCAACCAGCTTCTCATTATTCCCAGGAGAGTCTTGAGAGGCAGGTAATAGGGATGTGGTGCATAAATCAAATCTGAGACTGAGACCTGCTTGCCATGTCCTAGTTAAGACAGCAGAAAAGGGGGTATAGTTTCCCTTCTATATTCTACAGGCTAGGGGCCTAAATCCACACCTGGCATTCTCTTTCCCCTTCTCCTCCTATAAGATAGGGACCTGTAGACAGTTAAGCAAAGGGTTACTTTGCATGGTCAACACAGATCAGAATATGCAGAGGACATGTGAGTAAGCAAGAAAGATCTAGAAATAATACAGGGCATGATTTAAGAAATTCAAATGCCTTGGGGGTGCAGCAAATATTTAAGTTGCTAAACATAATCACTTCTTAAATCAAACAACTCTGATATTCTAATAAGATCATAATGACACGTTAGTCTTAATGAAGTAACACAACGATTTCCCAGTGTATAGCATCTAGGTAAAGACCACACCTGCTTACTCAGACTCATGCCTCCACAGCAGTGCTATGCTCTTAGGGGTTTGTGATGATGCTCCTTACTTTCCATTATTAAATGCTTTTTTCTTTTTTAAATTGTGGCATGGCTTCGGAAAGGCAGCCTTGAGCATGTCAATTCTCTCCTCTGCAGAATGAGGTCAATAATAACTAATGCCTGACTTGCCTTACTAAAGTTATGAGGGTCAAATCATGGGAAAATGCTTTGCAAACCAGAAGGTCCTACACAAATAAAATGTCAATTACAGCAGAGCTCCAGGGTAGGCTGTACTCATCTCTTCCAGACAGCAAGGCCAATGAGGGAACTGGCATCCATTGTAGGTTTTCTGTTTTCCATCTTATCTCACTTGATGCACCTTTGGTAGGGGGGTGGTCACATCCCATTTCACATGGAGATTAAGTAACGTACCTAAAGTAAACCACTTATAAAGTGGTAAGACTAAAATTTGAACTGGTCTACTATCTCAAAAATTCAGGTATTCTTAACACTAGTTCCGCACCTAATTGATTACTTAGGTTTCAACAAGAAAAATGAATGACATTATTCTCATTATCACCACTCTCTTCAGGCTCTCAGTTGTTCCAAGGTATCATATAAAATGTACTAAATCTTCTGAAAGGGCTAAAGCTGGTAGGATGAAACAATACTGCACTGTGGAGTCGAGTGCAAGAAATAAAAACCAAGGCAGAGACAGTTGGTTGTAATATAAGTAAAAAATTAAAGCCTCAATTGCCCTCTTTGCTAAAGACTATATCACTCAGCCCCTTTGGGGACATACAAGCCCCAGTGACTGGTGATTGTGACACAGTGATCCAGAAAAAAGGTGTGTTTTTTTTTAAATAGAATAAATGAAAAATATTGCATTTCTATTGGCCCGCTTTTCTTGAGTTGGCTTGGAGTGCTGTTCATGACAAAGAAGACACAAGTTACTTAGCTGCTATTCCAAGCTCTTTTAGGTTTCATCACTTCCTGCTCTTCAGGCCTCAGCAATTTTTATAGCATTAATAGTACAATATGGCTTAGGGAGGCGCCTGTGGCTCAAAGGAATAGGGCACCGGCTCCATATGCTGGAGATGGTGGGTTCAAACCCAGCCCCGGCCAAAAACCGCCAAAAAAAAAAATTTCACAAAAGCTTTGTAAGTTTTACCCTGGCATCACAGTGGTGAGCTGCCACATAAGTAGTCTGACCACCTTTCTGCCATAAGGCTGTGCAGAAAGTCCAAACTCAACATGTGAGAAGGCTTCAGGGAGAGAAAGATGCTTGGCCAGACCCTGCTATTGGAGTCATTCCAGCTCAGGTTCCAAATGATATGCAGCAGAGACTGTGCCAAGCCCTGTTCAAAGCGCAGACTCATGAACAAAATAAATGACTGTTTTTGCTTTAAGGCACAAAATTTGGAGTAGTTTTTTTATGTAACCATGAATAACCAGAATACTCAATCATGTTCTTTTTTTCTAACTAAAATATATCAGTTTGTGAGCTACATAAAACAACATTTTAAGTTTGTGTTGGCTCTTTAGTTCTCATATCCATTTTTGATATGGCAAAAACATTTTGTTTGTGGACAATGTACTTATAGGTATAATTTAATAAATGGCTGAACAATGACATATATGAGCTATTCGGGGTGCATGCATGCCAATAATGTGGGTAGTTTGGTAAGGGCCACTACCTGTCTCCCAACCAGCAGGAAACTATCTACTTTCTGTATTTGCATTTCTTAGCAAGCTTTGCAAACAACACAGGTGATTTCTGTAGCTATCAGGATGGTGTTTGAAACCCCTTCAGCATTCCTTGTTGCTCAACTTAGGGGCACAGGCCTTGTTATAACCTAAGCCTTCTCTCTGAACCACAGGAAAATTTACTTGACTCCTTTCTAATAACATATAACCTTAAAATATTATGTAAACTTTGGAGCCATCATCATAGGTGAACTCAGCAAACATTTTGCTGCCTTCCAAATCTGTTTCTCCTGTTTCAAAGCCTGCCTCCCTTTCTCCTAGGGCTGTGTGTGCATGGGTGTGTATAAAATTCCATTTATCTTTTAAATGTCTCCTCTCCCATCAAGGCAGAGTTAATCCCTCCTTGATGGCATTACGTCTTCAAACTGTTAAGCTTTTTCTCTAACAAAAAAGTTTATCCTTTTTTCTTTATTTTTTAAATAAGCTCCAAACCCACAGTCCCACAGAACACATGGAGAAAGAACATGTGTGCACCCCCATAACTCTTGGCGACTTTCCACCAGGCTGAAACAGGCTGACGTGATATGTGTTTCAGGGATTAGAATTCAGCAGAAGAAATGAGTCAATTAAAACACCCAGCCAGAATGCTGTCTTTAGATAAAGTGCTTTGCACTGTGAGTGCAACATAAACTGAATTACTAAATTTTAAGGGCTGACTGACTAGTGATTTGCATCTCAATCTCTTTGTATTTTATTCATTTTATTTTCTCAGCAAAAGTTAACAAGGAGTCACTCAGTATAAGAAAGATAGGTACTTCATTCACCTCAGCACAGAACCAGACAATGAATTCCTAACTTTCTAACACAATGGCTTTGGTTAGACCTGGAGTGGATAATGCCTGTTGTCCCAAGTGGGTCAATCAGAACATCGAACTCACCAATTGTTACGGCCTTTTACGTTCCTCTGGTAGCAATTCTAATCTCAAAGGATGTATAGTCACTAAAGGGCAACTGGTACTTTATGGCAAAATCCCCCAAATGCAAGAGCAACATGCATAAAGTTATAATGGAACACTCTTTATTCTACCACAAGAAGTCACATATTCACCACTGCTTATCTGAGAACATGTGCAGGTATACTTAACATTCCAAGCCAAAGGCTGACAGTCACTGAATATAACAGGTTCTACATGAAAAACCAGAAAACACAACCCACCACTTACCTCCAATGAGAGAGTGCTTTTCAACTTTTTTTTTTTTTTTTTTAATCTCATGGCACACTTGAACTTGAATCTATAGTTAAGTCCCATGGCACACTTAAATTATGTTGATCCAAAAAAAAAAAAAAAAACAAGACTAAAAAGAGAATATACTTACTGTGCCTTGAACATCTTTCAAAAATAATTTAATTAATGATCTTTAACAATTTTCACAGCATACCAGTTAAAAATCACTACTATACAGGGTTATGCTAGAAGACCACAAAGCAGTCATGTCAATTGATTCTCAAATTAACTATAGTTAACATGTCAGCTTAGAATTATTATAATACAGTCTCATTACAACTGATATCCGAGGCATTAAAAAGATTTAGTGCTTGATATTTTACCTAGATGAAGCAGAAGAAAAATTCACTGTCCTCCCTCTCTGACCCAACCCTGTCTTCCTCCTAAAAGTGTGTAAGTTTTTGACATTCAGCAAACAATAACTTTAGAATATTTTAGGAAAAAAGAAATACAGCATCAACTTACTTAACAGTTGGCAATAGAGGGCCTGTAAACTTCTCTTCATGGTATCATCTGGTCCTGCTGGTCCTCCAGTTTATTCATGATTCTGTCTAGGAAATTGGGAGAAAATTGTCACATGTGAGTAACATAATTTAATAATCTGAAAGAACTCCACTCTAGGTGCTCCTGGTTGCAAAGCCTAAAATTTTTGTCTGTTAAGAGGAAAAATCGTAGACTGGATATACAACAGTTTAATTTACAAAGGTCTGTGTTACAAAATTACCATCTCACCAAATGATCAAATCCTGAAAATATACACCCCCTTGAAGGAAACTCTTATGGGCAGCTGGCAAGTGGGAAAACGGCTTCAGAACTTGTGTAGCCTTTTCATGAATCTCTCCTGAATCTCTAGTCTTAAAAAGAGAATAACAAAATTCTTTTCCAGTTTCATTTCTGCTAAAGTGCTCACAAACAAAACAAAAAAACCACACCAGAGAGCTTGAAATTATATGCTTTTAAACAACTTTTCTATAATTTTCTAATTGGAAGGATGCTTCCAGTGTGAAATAATTGAAAAATCTAGGTAAATAGAAAATATACCTTAGAGTAAACAAGGAAATACATATTGCCTATTATCCTACCAATAACAGTGATCGTTGCTCACATTTTGGAGTCTCTCTCTAGCCTCCTGAGTGTGCACTTACATTGATGTTTTATTTTATGTATCACACATTTTAATTTCTCTGAAACAGCTTCCTGTGTTGTTATTATACTATTATGTTTCTAATTTATTTTAAATGGCAAACAGTATTTCTTTAAGGCAAATTCCTAGAAATGGAAACACAAGGACAGAACTTAAGGCTTAAGAAATGAATATATTGCCAAATTCCTCTCCATCAATACCAGTATATTAGAATAACCATTAGACTAAAAAGTACCCAGTGAGGGAAATTTATAATTTCTTGTCATATTTGATAAGCAAATAGGTAAACATTCTATCCTACTGATTTAATTTGCATTTTTCATATTTGTCATTTGTCTTTAAACAATTTTTAATTCATATTTCATTAACCATTATCTATTGGAATGCTGGTTTTTCTCATGACATCCCAAATGGAACTGGTTTATCTTAATGTTTTTATTGAGATATAATTTATACATAAAAATTTAGTCTTTAGTGTGTACAATTCAGCAGCTGGTAGTATATTCAAAAGTCGTCCAACTATCACTACCACCTAATTTCAGAATATGTTCATTACTCTGAAATAAACTCTTACGTTTATTATCAGTCACCAAGATTTCTCCCTACCCCAAGACCCTGCCAACTACTAATCTATTGTCTGTCTCTATGGATTGTCCTCTTCTGGACATATTATATAAACAGCATCACAAAACATGTAAGCTTTTGTGTCTGGGTCTTTCACTCAGCACAATGTTTTAAGGTTCATTCATGCCATATAACATGCTGGGATTTCATTTGTCTTATTTTTTAAGAGCCTCCCCTTTCCCATCATGGGGAAAGACCTTCCCTTAATCCAAGATTATATAAATATTTGCCTATATTTCTTTCGGTGTTTTTTTGTTCATTATACTCTAACTATTTTTGTATTCGTAGATTTGTTTTTGGACTTTATGTTATGTTTTATTTTTCCATTTGTTTATTCTTCCCGTAGAAAAATAAGTGTTTAAATTAAATCCTTGGTAGAGATAGTCCTTTTACTTTTTTCTATTTAAGATTTGTCTTGCTGTTCTTTTTTTTTTTTTTACCAGTTGAAAAATTTATTAAATTAAAATCATCTTATTTAAATTAACAATGATTTCTCCCTAAAGAACGACCATATGAGCAACAAACAATCCACGTTTTGTGTCATTTTCTAAAATTAAAAAAAAATATATATATATATATATATATATATATATATAAAATAAAGTACCAGTTAGGACAGAGCTAATAACGTTTCTCAAGGTTCATATTAAACTTTGAAAAAAAAATAAATGTATTTTAAATAACTCCAACACCATGAAGGTAAAAATAGATACATGGATTTACGATACGTGATTTGGTGGGTTTATAATGAATGGTGTACATTTTCCTGTATCTCCTCTTATGAAACTTTCTTTCACCAGATTCACAACTCTCTCTTATGCTAACCTTACCTTTCTTCTGCCACCTCCACCAAATGCTCCTTAACAAAAATTAACTTGTATACCTGGTCTAACAATATATTCATTTCTTTGAAAATGGTACTTTCCAAAAGCAGTTAACTAACAGCGAGGCTTCTTAACCTCT
>CAUYRH010096675.1:0-18940 GCA_963574655.1 Perodicticus potto
CTCCTCTTCCCTTCTACTTTCTGGACTATAGTTATATTTTTGCCATTCTTATGAGTGTGTAGGTGGTTATATATTGATTTCATAGTAGTATTGTGTACATTGGATACTTTTTTTTTCCATTATTGAGATACTTAACCAAGAAGAATATGTTCCAGCTTTATCCAGGTAAACATAAAAGATGTGAAGTCTCCTTTTTTATGACTGCATATTATTCCATGATATACATATACCACAATTTGTTAATCCATTCATGGGTCGATGGGCACTTGGGCTGTTTCCATGTCTTGGCTATTATGAATTAGGCTGCAATAAACATTCTGGTGCAAATGTTTTTGTTGTAAAATGATTTTGGATCATCTGGTTATATACTAGTAGAGGAATTGCAGGAACAAATGGTCGGTCTACTTTTAGTTCCTTGAGTGTTCTCCAAACTTCTTTCCAAAAAGGTCGTATTATCTTGCATTCCCACCAGCAGTGTAGAAGCTTTCCCTTCTGTCTGCATCCACGCCAACATCTGTAGTTTTGGGATTTTGTGATATGGTCTAATCTTACTGGAGTTAGATGATATCTCAAAGTGGTTTTGATTTGCATTTCTCTGATGATTAAGGATGATGAGCATTTTTTCATGTGTTTTTAGGCCATGTACCCATCTTATTCAGAGAAGTTTCTTCCATACCTAGAATTGGGGTTATTTATTCTTTTCTTATTGATTACTTTGAGTTCTGTGTAGATTCTACTTATCAGAACTCTGTCAGAAAAATAACCTGCAGAAATCTTCTCCCATTCTGAAGGTTTTCTGTTTTACTTACTGTGACCTTGGCTGTGCAAAAGCTTTTTAGTTTGATCAGATCCCAGTATTGTATTTTTTGGTGTTGCTTCCATTGCCCATGGTGTCCTCCTCATAAAATATTCTCCCAGGCTGATTTTTTGTTTTCCCTGCACACTCTTACAGTATTTTTATAGTTTTATGTCTTTAGGGTTTGCTGAAGATGGCCTCTGTCAGTTTAAGAAATGTCCCTTCTGTGTCTATTTTCTTAGAATTCTGATCATGAAAGGATGCTGGATATTATCAAAAGCTTTTTCTGTGTCATTTGAGAGAATCATATGGTCTTTGTTTTTTATTTTATTGAGGTGATGTATTATATTTATAGATTTGCATATGTTGAACCAACCCTGTAACCCTGGAATAAAACCAAGTTGATCATGGTGTATAATTTTTTGATGTGTTGTTGAATTCTGTTTGCTAAGATCTTACTGAATATTTTTGCATCAATATTCATTAATGATATTGGTCTATAATTTTCTTTCTTTGTTGGATCCTTTCCTGGTTTGGGGATCAGGGTGATATTTGTTTAATAGAATGTGGTGGGAAGTATTCCTTCTTTTTCTATGCTTTGGAAAACATTATATAATATAGGTACTAGTTCCTTTTGAAAGGTTTGATAGAATTCGGATGTGAAGCCATCTGGTCCTGGACTTTTATTTTTAGGGAGATTCGTTTTGTTAATGCTATTTCAGTGGGTAATATAGGTCTAGTCACGGTTTCTTATTCTTTCTGTTTGAGTCTAGGAAGGTGGCATGCTTCCAGGTAATGGTCCATTTCCTTCAAATTTTCATATTTCTGGGAATAGAGATTTTTGTAGTAATCATTGAGGATTTTTTGAATTTCTGGAGTGTCTGTTGTTATTTCTCCTTTATTGTTTCTGATAGATGATAGTAGATATTTCACTTATCTGTTTCTGGTTAGGTTGGCCAAAGGTTTATCAATTTTGTTAATCTTTTCAGAATACCAACTTTTTTTGTTGGTTTTCTGAATGATTCTTTTGTTTTCAATTTCATTTAATTTTGCCCTAATTTTGGTTATTTCTTTTCTTCTGCTGGGTTTGGGGTTGGAATGTTCTTCCTTTTCCAGTTGCTTGAGATGATCCATTAAGTTGTTGGCTTCCTCTCTTTCTGTTTTTTTGGTGAAGGCTTCCAATGCTATAAATTTTCCTCTTAGGACTACCTTTCCAGTATCCCACAGGTTTTGATAATTTGTGTCTTCGTTATCATTTAGTTCCAAAATTTGGTGATTTCCTTCTTAATCTCGTCTTTCACCCAGCTGTCATTCAGCCTAAGGTTATTTAGCTTCCATGACTTTGTTTGAGTCTGACGATTCCTGTTGCTGTTGTTCAACTTTTATTCCATGGTAGTCCAAGAAGGAATAATTTCTACACTTTTAAATTTGCTGAGGTTAGACTCATGTCCTAGGATATGATCTATTTTGGAGAATGACCCATGGGCTGATCAGAAGAATGTATATTCAGTTTTATTAGGGTGAAATGTTCTGTAGAGGTCTGTACAGTCCCATTTGTTCTAGGGTCAGATTTAAGTCTAATATTTCTTTGTTTAGTTCTTCCTGGAGGATCTATCCAAAATTGTCAAAGGGGTGTTAAAATCTCCAACTATTATAGTGCAGGAAGATATCAATTTGTTCATATCCATTAGGGTCTGCTTTATGAATTGAGGAGCATTCTGGTAGGGTGCATAAATGTTAATTATCAAAGTCTTCATTTGGGGTATTTCCCTTGACAAATACATAGTGACCTTCCTTATGTTTCTTTATCTTTGTTGATTTAAAGCCAATTATATCTGCTACTAAAATTGCAATGCCTGCTTTTTTCTGGTTTTCATTTGCCTGTATTATACAAGACCATCCCTTCACCCTGAGTCTATTTTTATCCTTTAAGGTAAGGTGAGGTTCTTGTATACAGCAGATATCCGGTCTGCGTTTATATCTCCAGTAAGTAAGCCTTTCGAGGACAATTTAAACCATTCACATTAATTGAGAGAATTGATAAGCCTGGTTGTATTTTGGGTGTCATGATTTTCGGATGTCCAGTGGACAGTTTTAATCCTTTCGCCACTGTGGAAGTTGGGTTCAAAAATTTCTGGGTGAGTTTAAGCATTGTGCTGGTCATTGTGGGGGATGAGTCTGAGAATATCTTGGAGAGCTGGTTTAGTTATGGCAAATTATTTCAACATGACTATGTCATTAAAGTATTTGATTTCTCCATCACAAATGAAACTCAGTTTGGCTGGATAGAGGATCCTGGGCTGGAAGTTGTTTTGTTTTAGGAGACTGAAAGTCTTTGACCATCTTCTTCTGGCTTGAAACATTTTGGCTGGGAGATCTGCTGTCATTCTGATATTTCTCGCTTTGTAGGTGATGCTTTTCTTACGTCTGACTGCTTGCAGAATTTTCTCCTTCATCTTAACTTTGGCAAAGTTAATCACAATGTGTCTAGGAGATACTTTATTTGGATTGAATCTTGTGGGGGTTCTGAAACTGTCTGCTATCTGAAGTTCTGTATGTCTTGCAATGTTGGGAAATTCTCCTCCAAAATCTGGAGTACAGCATCTGTACCTTTAGGACCATCCTCTTGTCCTTTGGGAATTCTTATAAGATGAATGTTTGATCTTTGGGAGTGATCCCACAACTCTCTCAGGGAATGATCAGTTGTTACTCTCCATTTGTCTGCTTCTTTGTGTGTTTGGGAACCTTGAAAAGCTTTGTCCTCAGTTTCAGAGATCCTTTCTTCTGCCTGGTCAACTCTTATTACTGAGGGATTCTACTGTATTTTGGAGCTCCTCAACTAACTTTTTCGTTTTCTTGACCTCTGCTATCTCTTTTCTCATTATGTCCATATCTTTGGTCACTTGGGCTTTGAATTCATTAATTTCTTGAGACAACTTTAGAACTACTCTTTGGAATTCAATTTCTATCTTTTCTTCCATTCTAGTTATCTTATTTGCAATCTATATTCTGAATTCAATTTCTGACATTGCTGCCATGTGTCTGTGCATAGCATCTTCAGTTGTATCTCCTTTATCATTTCTTGGAGGGGGTTGATCTACTCTGGTTATTCGTGTTGTCAGAGTTCTTCTGTTGGGTTCGCACCATGTTTATTTTCCACTGTTTGGTTATTAGAACTGGTAGGGTGAGATTGAATTGGGGTTCCCAGGTAGTAGAGATAGTCCTTTACCAAAGCTCTAGGCTTTGAAATTATGGCTTATCTTCTACAACCTTACAAAGGTCCCTTTCAGAGTTTTGGCAGGAGCCTCTGAGGACCAACTTGGTGAGATAGCACAGGCTAGCTCTGTTTTGATATCAGTCAACCTCTACTCTATCCTAAGAAACCACACTATTAGATTTAAATCTTGACTGTTAAGAGATACAAACAGCTGTGGTGCCCAGCCCCCATCCTTCAGATCTTTTCCACTAGAGAACTTTGAAGGTCAACCTCAGAATGTCCCTGAGTGGACAGCCCCAGACACAGGTTCCAACCAAATTATCTCAGGCAGTGTAAACCCTGCCCAACAGAGAGGGATTCAAGGATAATTCAAAGCAAAGGCATTCAAAGCACAATTGGAGCCAGGGATCCACACTCCCACCCGCCAGACTAAATCCACACTATCATCTGCTTCTCTGCTCACAGGCCCAGCTGGAGCCAGGGGCAATGCCCCCACCCACCAGTCGCAGTCCCCACACAGCTAGCCTCTGTTTGCAGACTCTGTTAGAGCCTCGGCCTCGGCCTCTGGTCTCAAGTCCACAGACAGCTAGCCTCGAGTTGCCAGGCCAGTTGGAGTCAGGAGACCACGCCCTGGTCTGCCAGTCTCAGTCCCGTGCCTGGCAAGCCTCTGTTGGCAGGCTCTGTTAGTCAGGGCAGCACACTCATGCTTATCTCCAGATAAGGTCTCAGTCCTTACCTGGTGAGCCTCTGCTCACCAGCCCTTCTGGAGGCACTGGTGTGCGCCCTAGCCTCAAGTCTTGGTTCACACCCAGTAAGCCACTGCTTGAGGGTTCTGTTGCAAACAGGAAACCACTCCCTTGCTCTCAGGTCACAGTCGAAGCTTATCAAACCTCTGCTGCCAGACTCAGTAGGGGCTGGGGACCAATCCTGTCTGCCGAACTCAGTCCACATGGGGCAACCACTCTCCCACTGTGGATGCCATTAGAGTTGGGGTTTTGCACCCCATCCTGCCATATACAGCCTAGACTGAGAGTCAACACTACCACTGCCCAGGCATAGTCATGACCAGGGGACTGCACCTCCCCTTGCCGAGTGTCCCTTTCTCCTTATACCCTCTTTCTTCCCCTTTAGTCACAGATTCCATCCTGATGGTTGGCAGTCCACACTATGCCCAGATCTCTCAGGGCAAGACCAAACACTCTGTGTTCTCCAGGGGGCAGAACTTCCAACCACCATGCAAGGGGGAAAGAATGAACTGGGAGTTTGGACTTGGGGGAAAAATATCTATTCAATTTTATGCCTACAGGGGTGGTGTCTAGGTAAGTAAGTGGGACCTCCCTGGAGAAAGAGACCTGGAATTTAGTGGCTCTCTTCAGGGAGGCAAAATGAGAGGTCTTTCGTTCCCTGCTTGTTAGCAGATATCCTGCAGCAGGCCTCCTGCTTTGTGGGGAGGAGGAGGTCTTTTGTCCTTTAGTCAATAGGCTTCGTACCTGTAATTTGTTTTCTTGAATGCTCTTCTTTGAAGTTACAGCTTGCCAAACTTCTTTCTTGGATCAGCTCCCTGTCTTTGGCTTCATAGAGTCCGATTCCATCCAATTTTTCTTCCTCTGCTCAGGAGCCTCTGAGGAGGGTTGCTACCAGTAGGCCATCTTCCCAGAATTCCCACAATTCCTATCTTTTTAAAATTTTTTCTACTTATGAAGGTAGTAGACCTTAGTTGTATGAATTTAATTATATTAAACCAGGTCAAATAGAAATAATCTTTGTCCCAAGTTAAAAAAGAAAACAAAAAAAAATCAACCAGTTGCTTGAAAGCTCTTTTAAAATTTTAATTTTTATATTTAGTTTATAGAACACTTAACTATTTATTAGGCATTCTCTTAAGTAATAATTATTAACTCATTTTAAATTTCAGAACAACTTTATGATATAGATACCATTATTATTATTTTATTTCTTTATTATTTTTTTGAGACAGGCTTTCTTTGTCTTTCTTGTTAGAGTGCCCTGATGTCATAGCTTCCACAAACCTTAAACTCTTGGGCTCAAGTGACTCTCTTGCCTCAGCCTCACAAGTAGTAGAAACTATAGGTGCCTGCCATGATGCCCATCTATTTTTAGAGATGGAATCTCACTCTTGCTCAGGCTAGTCTCAAACTCCTGAGTTCAGGCAATCCACCCACCTCAGCTTCCCAAAGTGCTAGGATTTTAGGCATGAGGCAACCCACCTGGCCTACCATTATTTTTTTATTTTTACAGAGAGGATAAATAACTTGCCTAAGGTGGCACATAACTAGAAGGTAGAGAAGCTTGGGTTCAATCATAGGAGGTCTGGCTCCAAATTTCTCTTACATTACATACTGTATTGCTTTGCTTTTATTTGTGTATATAAAATTTTTTTTTTTTTTACTTATACAAGTGTTTATTAGGGTTCCAATTTTGGCCTTCACAAAATTTAAAAGGCTTAAAATTTAATAACAATAACAATGTTTAAGATAAGAACTAGAAACAAAAACCATGTAAAGAATGAATGAAGATAAATATATTCAGAAAAGAAAACAGATGATTACTGCATCGAAATATTAAGTAATATTAATAATGCCATGAAAGTAAGGTTCACATTGTCAAATAAGAGTATGTCTATTATAGAATGCTTTGTCTCTGATGCTCAGTATGAAGTCATTAGTTAACTTATTTTTTTCCAACGTCTCAAAAAATAGACATCTCATATTATATAAATAAAAGTAAAAGAGAGTTTCAAAAAACAGATCATGCCAAATCTTATAGACAATAGAAAAACAAGAAATATTTCAAAATCATTCTACTTGATCTGGATACACCTGATATTGAATAAGCATGTCATTTTTAAGCAAAAATAAGATTATTTTGTGCATAGTGTTTTACCATTGATTATTTTTATTTAAATTTATAATTTGAAGGAATTTCAAAACTGTATTATATTTGGATTCTAGTTATCCCAAAATATATTTACTAAACAATGCTTTTTTTCTTTTTCAAAGAAAATAATTATGCAGAATCAAAGAATCCAAGAATTGATTAATATAATTAATCAAAAAGAGGATACTGTCAACAAATTTCAGAACCTAAAATTTCATATGGAAAATGCCTTTAAAGATAATGTAAGAATTTAACTTTGCGTTATAAATTAGATTAAAAATCCTATGTTTTGTTTTGAAATAGTTTGAAATAGCTTATGCAACTAAGACTAATTTACCGAGAATATTGAATTGCTTACCTTGACATTGAATTCAATTTATTATTTTGCAAATCTGAGTTTTTTGAGCTTAGAAAAGAGCATTTTATTTCTTTGAACATAGTATCTCATAAACTGTGCTGACTGCTTTACACATAGAAAAGAATATGTAGCCTTCGGAAGTTTAAGCTTCAGCTAATTAGAAGGGGAGCTCTAAGGGGAAAGGAACTTAGCTATATTTAGACAACCAGATTATAGTGATCTTGGGAACTATTAACATGAAATTCAGGAGAACTAAATTTTTTCCTTAGAAGCTTGTTTTTATTATATGCATTGTTGCTGTTGTTCATATGTTTAATAAAAAAGACATTTCTGTTTAAAAATTACATTGTGTGTTGTAACATGTAAAGACTTGAAAAGTTTTGGTATTTCATACAAATTTAGGTAATTTCATATTCAGTTTAGGCTAGAATGATCAGCTTATCTTTTAATCCCTTTTAAAAAGGGTTTTTGGTTTTCTGTTTTTTATTGTAATCTCCTTCAAATTATTTTTTGATATAGAAATGGTAAAATACATGTAATAACATAGTGGACTGAGTAAGCTAATAGCCAAACATGTTTGCTTTGTTTAAAGGTGCTTTCTTTGTTTTCTCTCTGATGAGACAGGCAAGAATGGTATTTTATAAAGTGAGTGACTCCTTTGTGTTTTGACATTCTGTTGTGCCTAAGTCGCGGGGTCCCCCCTATAAATCACCCATTGACCAAGTCTGGTCAAAAGCAAGAGGTAGTTTATTAGCTAGCTAGGCTTTCTGCCCCTGACACAGCAGGAGGGCAGAGAAGCCTTGCCAGCAGAGGGGAGAGCAGTTGTAAGGGTACACAAAGGAACAAAGGGAGGGGGTGTTGGGCAAACTGTTGGGGAGAGCTGATAGGGGCGTAAGGGACTGGTCAATTTCTATTCTGGGTTAATTGGCCTGAGGAAATATTTACTACTAGGATGGCTGAGGTTAGGCACCCCGTTATCGCTCCGGGCGGACATACTGGAGGGAGGTGGGGGCAAGCAGGTTGCCAATCACCTTTGGTATACCACTGCAAATTGACCCTTTGGTATGCAGCCATAAATTAACCTTTGATGTGCAGCTGCAAATTGAAGGCTGTGGGACAAGGTAGAATTAATGAAAGGCTGTGGAACAAAATGAATTAGTTTTAACAAAATAGTGTCAGCTTGGTTCTTTCAATTCAAAACTCCAATCCCACCAGTGTTCCCTGAATTCGTCTTAACTTTAGTTGGCTTTTGATACCACAGGGGTAAATGAGGAATGTTGCAGAAGAGTAGCTCACCCTCCATCTCTTATAGCGGGCCTTTGTTTTGTTTCGTATTTATTAAATTCACTCTATCTGACTTTCTGTACCTGAACTGGGAGAAATACCCTTTTTAATAAGGTGGGAAGAGCAAGAATGAGAAATGGAAAATGATTTATTCAGTCAAGAAACGCTTATTGAGCTGTATGCCAGGTACTGTGCTAGATTATAGTAATATACAGATTAATAAAAACTAGTCTAACGATGCCTCAAGAAAAATAAACGTGATGCTATGTGCCGTGATAGTCAGTGAGTAAAGAAAGCTGAAAATAGTTGGGTGTTTAGGAAATACTTTCTGGAGGTGAAAATATCTGAGTTGAGACTTAAACAGTGAGTGAAATTTAGCCAGTTTAAATTAGAGGGAGGGGACAGTTCATAGGCTTAAGGTATGAGAAGACACGCTGGCCTTCCATATTTGGGGATCAGAGTGCACAAAGTCATGGAGATAGAAATCTTTCAGTCACTGTAGTAAAGTACAAGCATTATGTTGTTCAGGAAGAAAGTATGAAGCAAGCAGAGGTTAGAAATAAGACTGATAATGGAAGAATAAGATAAGATGGTAGAAGGCCTTTGAATACCACATTAAAGAGTTTGGATAGCAGTAGGGTATCATTCTTTTAAACAGGAATAGCAAAGTTGAGGTTTTTGATTGAGTAGATGTTTTTGGAAACTTGGAGCATACAATTGAGATGGTTGGTATTGGACCAGAGGCAAAGAGATCAGTTAGTTATTTCTTGGAAGAGTTTAGGTAATAGTTGAGGAGGATTTGATTTACGGTAGTGGTGGTAGAGATTAAGGAAGGGAATTGCGGTAAGGAAATGTAAGACTTTAGGAGTTGACGTCTGACCTTTTTCCATTAACTTAACTTATGGGGTTTCAGGTTCTCAGAACTCTTGATCTGGATTTTAAGTCTGGTCGTTGGTTTGGTGGAGGAAAATAAAAACAAGAAAAAAGGAACTACAGCTTCAATGAAAATAGTTGTAAATTTTACAACTATTTATTTTATTTCCATAGTATGTTTGTATACCACAGTATACTAGCAGTGTTTAAGTAAAAACTACTAAATTAGCATTACAAAAAAAGCTGTATCTTAAGTTTGATTATTCTTTACCTTAAATAAACTTTATAAATATCAACTAACTTAAAACAGCATGCCAGATTTAAATTGTTCACTTAAATATAAAAACATAAAATGTTTTGGAACTTAACTGAATCTGCTGAGTAGTTGATCTACAAGTATTTGATCTAGGGTCACTGTTCCAAAGCTTGCTGTGAAAGTTTTTCCAATGATGACAAACTTTATTTTGAATGATGGTTCTTTCATTTTTTTTCTACCCAAGCATATCTTGGAAACAAAATCCTCCTTTCAATAACTGTGACTTCTGGAGTTAGACTACATCATTCTGATAGGTGCTAAGAGTAAGAGAGGGGGCAACGTGGCACTATTTTAGAGCTCTGAAAGAGGAGTGATTTTTCTTTCCTGGGATTTGGTCATTTATCAGTTACACTAACAGACAAATTGTGAGAAAGCAAGGAATATTAAAAAAAAACTTTGCTTTTAGAAAAACACTCATTATGGCAGCACCCAGAGCTCAGGGGCACTGGCCACATACACCCATGCTGGTGGATTCAAACCTGACCCAGGTCAGCTAAACAACAATGACAACTGCAATGGAAAAATAATTGGGCATTGTAGCAGGCTCCTTTGTTTTCAGCTACTTGGGAGGCTGAGGCAAGAGACTCACTTAAGCCCAAGAGTTTGAGGTTGCTGTGAGTTGTGACGCCATGGCTCTGTTCCAAAGATGACATAATGAGACTTTGTCTTAAAAAAAAAAAAAAAAAAAAAAACTCATTACTTTATGACTTAAAATGTTATTTTATCTGTATCTACCAAAAATAAAACATTAGTGATTTTATTATATGAAATGGCACTTTTTGTTTAACCATACATTGTTTTTTCCCCAAAATGATTGCTATGTAGTACAAGTCCTTGCCTTTACCATACTTTTGAATATTTTGTAGCCTTGCACTTAACTGCTGAGTTTTACTCTTCCTTCTGTTTTAAGTTCATGTTGTACTCTTTTTCTGCTAGCCTTTTTAAAGGAGACAGTCTTTGACATAAAAAACTAAAAGCTCTAAATGACTGGTCTGGAAGCTTAGTTTTAAAGCTGTATGTAGACTGTATCTTTGAATACATACAGGGTAAAAGCTAAGGTCCAAACTATTCTTCTGACATTAAAGTATTAGAGAGCTCTATTTGTAGAGGTTTTGATTACAAAACAAAGTTATTGTTGATAACATTTCATATTTCTCTCTTTGAAGCTTGTTTTGAGTGTGACTTTAGGGGTATTCGTAGGTTCTCCAGTTATCCTTAACTGTTTTAATTTGCCAGAGCTATCAGTTATTTTAGGGTGAAACTTAAGAAATAACTTAGAAAATGTTTCAACAAATTTGAAAATAAGATTGATAAACTATTGAAAGGTAAGTTATATAGTTTATACATTTATTGTAACTTTCTATATGTGAATTTATTTTAATTTCTTTTGCTTTAGGATAAGGCTGGTACATCTTCAACAATAAACAATAAATGTACCTGTAGTGACACAGTTGACGTGTCTGTGGTCACCAAAACTAAAACCTATTCAGAAAGAAAAAGATTAAATGAAAATGAACTTCAACAAGGTGAACCACCAGCCAAGAAAGGTACTGCTTCAGCTGCCCGCAGGAGGCCTTTAAGAAAGCTAATTCCTAAGCCAGTAAATAGAAAAGTTGTAAATACAGGGACATTTACTTGTCTGAGGAAAAATTTTGAAAAAAATCTAAATGTTATGAATTTTAATTTTGGATAGTTATAAACTATCTAGAGGATGGATATATTTGCAGCTATCTTTTAATAAATATGTTTTTAGAGATTGTGCTTTTTATCAGTTTTTTTCTCTTATTCTTTTGCATGCCTGTAATTCTTTCCTTTCTATACTTATTACAGTTAAAATTCATCAATTTCATTTCATAAACATAGTACCTATTTCTATCAAAATCTCTCTACATTGTTTTCTTCTTTTCTGTTCTTTATTCATTTGAAGAAAAGGGTATTTGACAGTAAGGCTTTGAGATAAATATTACTAGCAATAAGTGTACTGTAGTTTTATTTATGATACTAGGAGTCTGATGAAAAATAATACATGCATCCAAGATTATTTTTAAAAAATCCATAGTAGTGGCCAGGTGTGGTGGTGGCTCATTCCTATAATCCTAGCACTCTGGGAGGATGAGGCGGTTGGATTGCTTGAGCTCAGGAGTTGGAAACTAGCCTGAGCCAGAGGGGGACCCTGTCTCTAAAACTAGACAGGTGTTATGTTGGGTGCCTGTAGTCCCAACTACTTGGGAGGCTGAGACAAGAGGATTCCTTGAGTATAAAGAGTTTGAGGTTGCTGTTAGCTATGACTCCATGGCACTCTACCACAGATGACAAAATGAGGCTATGTTAAAAAAAAAAAATCTGTAAGAATAAGTGAGCAAGTTTGTTGTAAAAATAAAGAAGAGAAAATCTTTAAGATTCCAGAATAGCTAAAATCCTTGGAACAAACTGAGAATCTTGAAGAAATAAATTAGGAAAATGTAAACTGCAAACTTAAGAAAAGCTTTAAAAATAAACTCAGCAGCTTTTAACAAAATATATCAAGGCTAATGCTGTAACTTTCTCTTTTTGAGTCTAGAGAGGCAATATAAATCATAGATAATAAAATCTTACCCAATGAGCTTTTAAAATTAGTCCGTATTAAAAGAGATTTTGGAATCTCACAATGAGATTGTATAATAACAGCTGCCTAAGAACAGACAACTGAATGAAGAAAAAGAACATGGATTATATTTGAAAAATAAAAACTTACAAATAAAGCTTGCTTTTTATATATACATACCACCAAGAGTAAAACCATATAAATTCTGGATGGGATAGGGAGCTGAGATTCTCATATAATACAGAGATTCTTGGGTGGGACTCAATATTTTCAGAGGGGACAAATCAGTGTTAGGAGATGGCCAGGAGATTTTAATTTATCACAAGGGGTCATAGGATTAAAACATCTTGAAAACAGTTAATTAAAGTTGCTTCCCCTTCACATTGTATATTGTATCTGAAAGACCTTTCCTAAATGTTTATTATGCTTTTCCTTTATTTTGCTTATCGCTTTATTTATAATAAGCATTTAGGAAGATAGCATTTATAATCTAAAAATGCTACCTTTCTTATCGAACAGATTCAATACATGTGCATCCTATGAGCAGGCTAAAATTTGAGGGTTTGAATCTCGTAACTATGTTTAGGTTATATGAGGTTTGTTTTGGCCTTTGGCTCTTGTGAAACAATTGCATATAGCAGTGTTGCCATTTAAAGGCTTTGTAATGAAGCAAACTGATGATATGTTAAGATCTCAAACATGTTATAGAGGTGACTGTCTTCTTTTAGAAGTTTTCAAAGATAATGCGTAGAGCACTAATTCTCAAAGTTTTGCATGTAACATAAGCTGAAGACTTAACTAAATGAAAATTTCGATATTTATTCCCAGGCATTTTAATAAACTCCCTGGGTAATTCCGTTCAATAAAACTAGAAAATCACTGTATCACTGTTGAAAATAAATATTTAAGGAGAGGAACATAAAATTTTAAACATAAATTTACAATGAAGTAACCAAGTTGATATTACATAATATGTCACATTCATGAGTTTGTACATACATAGAACTAGAATAAGTTATGTAAAAATTATATTTACATAGATTAGTTATTTGTTTTCTGGTACAGTAGTATGTCTCAGATAGAAAAGGAGAACATAAGTGATATAGCTAAATTTCAAAAATAAGTCATTTAAGTTTATTGTTTTTGCCATCAGCGAGTTTAGAATCTAGGAGGTCAAATATATTTCATTAAAATATAAAGATCTAAGTTGGACAGGATAATATGGGGGCTCATTAAAAAGAAAACTGTTCAATATGTAAATTGCAAATGAACTTTATGTTCACCCTGTATTGTATTTTTAGATTCACTGGACAGATACTAACCTAAAATAATAGGTTTCTTAATGAGGAAGATTTTAAGTTAAGCCTCCCTTACAACTGTCTGCTGCTCTTAAGGACTAGTAGTACCCTTTGTATATTGTATCTGGGACCTTTAATCATGAAGAATTTGATTGTCATGTATTTAGTAAGGATACCAAATAAAAATATAGGTGAATTCAACAGATAAAAATGAAAAAAATGACGAAAAAAGGTCAGATTCTCTCCTGTTTTGAATTATTGTACTAGGATCTGAAATAATCATTTGACCCTCAGTGGAAATTGTATGAAAATATAAAAAGATAATGTGGGTATAAAATTGTGTATCTAAAAATTTGAGAATTACATTTCAAGATTTAATCATAGAATCTATGAGAGAAAAGCATATAATTTATACTGGGCACTTGTGTGGGGTGGGGTGAATTATTTATCAAAGTGAATATTAAGAATTAAATTTTTAGCTAATAAAGTTTCCACTCTGGGCATAGTTTAGTATTTACTAACTAATTGTTAAAAGATCTTGTTGTGCATAACATTTAGCAGGCCCAGGCTGGGTTTGAACCTGCCAGCCCTGGTGTATGTCGTTGGCACTCTAACCACTTGAGTATAGGCACTGAACCGACTCTTAACCCTATTGTATAGAGTAAGGCAGTTAGAGATAACCTTATTTTAGAAGTGTAGATATTGAACCTGAAAAAAAAAGAGCTTTTAAGTAGCTGGACCTTCCTGTATAGATTTTTAGGTCCTGTTAATAATTTACTCTATCCAAAGCATAGTGTTCTAAGCTCGTTTGTTATTTTGATTTTACAACTCTTGAGATAGAAGGTATTATTATTACTATTTCCATTTTCCTTTTTTTTTTTTTTTTTGAGACGAAGTCTCATTTTATCGCCCTCGGTAGAGTGCCGTGGCATCACAGCTCATAGCAACCTCAAACTCTTGGGCTTAGGCAATTCTGTTGCCTCAGCCTCCTGAGTAGCTGGGGCTACAGGCACCCGCCACAACGCCTGGCTATTGACCGGGGCCGGTTTCAAAACTGCCACCCTTGGTATATGAGGCCGGTTTCTTACCCACTGAGCCACAGACGCTGCCCCTATTTTACTTTTGAAGAAACAGCCATGATATAAAGCAGTTTATTAATGGTTATATAGCTAGTGAAGGTTAAAGCTATATTATATGACTTCTCGGAGTTTCAGCCATTTTTCCCCATACATTGGCTATAAAAATTTAAAATATTCAGTTTGCCAAATCCCAAGTATAGTAGAATCCATAATATCCATAATATCACTGTGGTTGCTATGAGCTGTGTTGCCACGGAACTCTACCGAGGGCTATAAAATGAGACTTCGTCTAAAAAAAAAAAAAAAAAAAAGGAAAATGGAAATAGTAATATCCATAATATCACTGTGGATATTATGGATTCTCACTTTGAAACTTCTTTAAGGCCAGGTACAGTGGCTCATGCCTATAATCCTAGCACTCTGGGAGGCCGAGGCAGGTAGATCACTTGAGCTCAGGAGTTCAAAGACTAGCCTGAGGAGGGGCAAGATCCCATTTCTACTAAAAGTAGGAAAACTAGCCGGGCATTGTGGAGAACGCCTATAGTCTCAGATACTCAGGAGACTGAGGCAAGAAGATCGCTCAGGCCTAAGATTTTATGGTTTCTGTGAGCTATGACACCACGGAACTCTATCCAGGGTGACAGAGTGAGACTGTCTTATCTCCCTGTAACAACCCCCTCCCTATTCCATATTATTATGATAATACAGCTTTGTGAAAACAAATTTAGATAATACCTGAAGTTATAGTAACGGGTAATCTTACTCAGGTACCTAATGCCATTTTGACATACTTCCTTTACTAACCTCTGTCTGCATTAACTTAAGGAAGTATAATTTATTTTTTGGAGACAGAATCTGTGTCGCCCTTAGTAGAGTACAGTGGTGTCACAGTTCACAGCAACCTCAAACTCTTGAGCTTAAGTGATTCTTTTGCCTCAGCTTCCCAAGTAGGTGAGAGTACAGGCGCCCACCACAACGCCTGACTATTTTTGTTGCAGTTGTTTAGCTGGCCCTGGCTAGGTTCAAACCCGCCATCCTCGGTGTGTGTAGCTGGTGCCGTAAGCACCTGTGCTATGGCGCTGAGCCAGGAACTATAGTTTATACATAAATGGAATCATACCACAAATGTTTTATGGCCTATTTTTTCTTTTTCTTTTCTCAGCAACTTATTTGAACAGGTTTTTTTTGAGACAGAGCCTCAAGCTATCACCCTGTATAGAGTGCTGTGGCATCACATCTCACAGCAACCTCCAATTCCTGGGCTCAAGTGAGTCTCCTGCCCCCGCCTCCCAAGTAGCTGGGACTACAGGCGCCCGCCACAACACCCGGCCGTTTTTTGCTTGCGGCCGTCATTGTTGTTTGGCAGGCCCAGACTGGCTTTGAACCCACTAGCTCAGGTGTACGTGGCTGGCGCCTTAGCTGCTTGAGCCACAGGTGCCGAGCCTGAATGGTTTTTTTTTTATTGAAAGTTTACTTTTATATGTTTTATATGTTTGAATATTGGTTTATGTGGTAATTTGGGGGTTTTATTAAGGTTTATCAGGTTAATAATAGTCTTCTTATTTTTAAAGGACCAATACATGTTAGTTCAACTATCACTGAAGGCCAGAAGAAAAGTGAAGAAATGCAACAGAGCATTTCAGAAGACAGGGAAGACATTCAGGTTTTACAAGAAAGTTATGAAGGGCTGAAAACACTTTTACTCGTTGTTGAGAAT
Organism: Perodicticus potto; assembly: GCA_963574655.1. Lineage (NCBI taxonomy): Eukaryota > Metazoa > Chordata > Mammalia > Primates > Lorisidae > Perodicticus > Perodicticus potto. The sequence continues at coordinate 16,421 of CAUYRH010096675.1, forward strand.
GAACTTAAAAATGAAAAGGAAGAAAAAGCAGACTTAAATAAACAGATTGTTATGCTGCAGCAGGAGCTTTCTGTTTCTGAAAAAAAGAGTTTAACTTTAAGTATGGAAGTCCAACAAATTAAGTCAAATTATGACAGCGCAGTTGCTGAGTTACATGTACAGAAAGGTATAAATCAAGAACAGGAGGAAAAGATCATGAAGTTGTCAGAAGAGATAGAAACCGCAACAAGAAGCATTACAAATAATGTTTCACAAATAAAATTAATGCAAACAAAAATGGATGAACTACGTACTCTTGATTCAGTTTCTCAGATCTCAAACATAGATTTACTCAATCTCAAGCATCTGTCAAATGATTTTCAGGAAAATAATTTACCAAATACACCATTAGATCTTTTAGGTAATGATTACTTGGTGAGTAAGCAGATTAAAGGACAATGTACTCAAGAACTCAGTAGGGAAAGTGCTTTCCACTCTAGTATTGAAGCTATTTGGGAAGAATGCAAGGAGATTGTGAAGACCTCCTCAAAAAAAGATCATCAGATCCAGGAACTGGAACAACAAGTTGAAAAATTACAGGCAGAAGTAGAAGTCTATAAGGATGAAAACAGTAGACTAAAAATAGAGGAGAGAGAGCATAAAAATCAGAGTAACCTACTGAAAGAAAAAGAAAGTCTTATACAGCAGCTGCAAGACAAATTACAAGAAAGAACCATCAATCTTGATGTTCAAGTGCAGCATGTAGTTGAAGGAAAGAGAGTACTTTCAGAACTTACCCAAGATGTTACTTGCTATAAGGCAAAAATAAAGGAACTTGAAACAATCTTAGAGTCTCAAAAAGATGAATGTAGGCATTCAGCCAAGTTAGAACAAGATGTTTTGGAAAAGGAATCTATCATTTTAAAGCTAGAAGGAAATCTGAAGGAATTTCAAGCAAATCTTCAGGATTCTATCAAAAACAACAAAGATTTAAGTGAAAAGGAAATCAGGTTAAAGGAAGAAATCACACAATTAGCAAATAATTTGCAGGACATGAAGTGTTCACTTCAATTAAAAGAAGAAGAAAAAGAAACCATCAGACAGGAAACAGAAAAGTAAGCTAAAAGTTATTTAAAATGTTTAGAAATATGCAAAGCTTTCATTTTGCTATGTAGTTTTTACACAATTAGATAGTGACTGGGCCCGTGGCTCATACCTGTAATCCTAGCACTCGGGAATGCCAAGGCTGGTGGATTCCTTGAACTCAGGAGTTCAGACCAGCCTGAGCAAGAGCAAGAGCCCTGTCTGTAAAAATAGCCTAGTATTGTAGGGGGCACCTGTAGTCCCAGCTACTTGGGAGGCAGAGGGAAGAGGATCACTGGAGCCCAAGAGTTTGAGGTTGCTGTGAGCTATGACACCATGGTACTCTACTAAGGGTGACAAAATGAGACTCTGTCTCAAAAAAGAAAAATAACAACAATTAGATGACCATTTAACAATTTAATGGGGTAAAATGTAGCATGTATGATTAGCGAAGAAGTTGAATTTTATCTATATAACTTATTGGAGCCATAAGTTATATGAAGAGATTGGCTTATAAAAATCACAGGAAACTATCTCTGAAAGATTCATTCATGGTTAGGGCATTCCAAATTTGTGAAAAGATAAAATTTTATAAAATTGTTTTTTTTATTTGTTTTTCGAGACAGAGTCTCAATTTTGTCACCCTTTGTAGAGTGCTGGGGCATCTTTGCTCACAGCATCCTCTAACTGGGCTCAATCAGTTCTCTTCCCTCAGCCTCCCAAGTAGCTGGGACTATAAGCACCTGCCACAGCGCCCGGCTATTTTTTTTTTCCCCCACCCCTGCCTCATTCTTTCTCTCTCTGCTCTCCCCTGCGCCCGGCTATTTTTAGAGACAGGATCTCATTCTGGCTCAAGCTAGTCTAGAACCTATAAGCTCAGGTAATCCATCCGCCTCAGTCTCCCAGATTGCTAGGATTACAGATGTGAGCCACCTGGCTGGCCTAATTCTGTAAAATTGTTTGTTACCAGTTCACACATGATTCTAAGTGGTTAATGGAGCACCTTTGTAGAAAGTGGCTTGATGTTTTTTAGATTGAAAGAGGAGCTCTCTGCAAGCTCTGCTGTTACCCAGAATCTAAAAGTGGATCTTCAGAGGAAGGAAGAAGATTATGCTGAGCTGAAAGAGAAACTGAGTGATGCCAAAAAGCAGATTGAGCAAGTACAGAAAGAGGTAGGTTATTTGAAAAGTTGTGTGGCCGGCTCGGCACCTCTGGCTCAACGGGCTAAGGCGCCAGCCACGTATACCTGAGCTGGCGGGTTCGAATCCAGCCCGGGCCCGCCAAACAACAATGACGGCGGCAACCAAAAAATGGCGTGGCGTTGTGGTGGGCGCCTGTAGTCCCAGCTACTTGGGAGGCGGAGGCAGGAGACTCGCTTGAGCCCAGGAATTAGAGGTTTCTGTGAGCTGTGATGCCATAGCACTCTATCCAAGGTGACAGCTTGAGGCTCTGTCTCAG